>VFFE01007207.1:421308-472198 GCA_008921705.1 Burhinus oedicnemus
CCGCTCGTATCCTGCAACTTGTTGCCTGCCCTTGGGGGGGGGCGTGGGGCTCCCAGTTGCGCGTGTTATTGGAGGGCAGCGTGTTGTGGCGCGGCAGGAGGCGTAAGGGGGGGGCAGGATCCGACCACCGTGGGTCGGGCTCCGATGCCTCCATCCATCCCAGGCCACGCTGCAGCTTGGCACTGGTGCCGGAGGGAAGGGCAGAGGCAGCGCAGACAGGCGGGGGGGTGGTGGGGGGGAGCGTCTTGCGGCAGCCCAAGGACAGAGCGGCGAAGGTGCTGCGTGGGTGGCTTTCCCCGTCCGTGGGGTAGGAGGAATGCTGCTCCCTGCCTGGAGCCGGGCGAGGTGCCTCTGGAGTGGGGTAACCCGATGCGTGGGGCCGGGGCCGGACACACGGGTGGGATGGAGAGGTGGGATGGCAGAGCGCTGGGCTGCCTGGTGCTTGTCCGCGCCACGGCCGGGCACGTCCCCCTCCTGCCTGCACCAATCCAGCTGATCAAATCCACAGCAGAAAACAGGAAGAGTCGGGGGAAAAAAAAAAAACCTAAACAAAAAAAAAATAATAATAAAAAAAAAAAGAGAAAGCCAGGGAGGCTCCGGCCCACATGGCCAGGAGGCAGGAGCCTCTACCGCCTTCTGCCTCTGCCTCCAGCGCTCTGCCTGCATCCCAGCCCTGCCTGCGACCCGGGTCCGGAGCCTCCGAGCATCCGCCCCGGGGCCGGGCAGGGGCCGGGGTCGTGCCCGTCGTGGGGTCCCGGGGCGACCCCCCGCGGTAAGGGGGTGTGTGGAGCTGGGTGGTCCCTCCCTGTTTCGCCGGAGGCAAGTCGAGATCTTCAGAGGGGAGGGAGCGGAGGAGGGACAATAGGTTATTGTGCTCTTATCTCTGGAGACCTGGGGCTGGGTGGGGGTTTGGATTGCGAATCTCAAACCAGTGCAGCCTGTTTCTGCCCGTGGACGGGCAGCTCGGCCAGCATCCAGCGAGCTGGGGTGGAGGTGAGTGCTCAGAGCTACCCCATGGGGTGTCCAGAGCTGTCCTGGGGCTGGGGGGCACCGTCTTGTGCCCCCACCCCAAATGGGCACGATGCTTCTGCTGTTGGCTGCTCTGGCAGGCAGGGTTTGCGCCGGCCGCCTGCACTGTGCCAGGCTCCAGACAGTGCCCTCAATCTTTCGCTTCCTTGAGCACTGAAACGCACCTAAATTATTTAATCATGAGCGAGAGAAGCTGACGCCCCCGCGCTCCGCCAGCCCCACCCCGTAGCGGCGTGGGGTTCCCTTCCCAGCTCCACCGGTGTCCTGCGGGCTGTCCACCTCGGGTCACCCACCCTCCCAAGGAAATGCCACCCATCCTCTCGGGATGTTGCGGACGGGGTGGTGGGGTCAGGGGTGGCTGCGGGTGTCCCCTGGCCCGGTTAGAGGAGGGCTGTCCTAGGCTGAATGGAGGGAGCTTGAATGGTCTTGGAGGTCTCCCAAAAGCTACGTGCCTTGTGATTCCCCCCAAAGCCTGTTCGGAGCGGTTGACTCGGATATGTGGGTTTTCTGCCCCGTACCAAGAGGGTGCCTGTGCCAGGAGGGTGCCATGGTGCAAGGGGAGCTGGGAAGCACGCAGGGCAGCGAGGCAGAGCTTCCCCATACCTCCCGCTTCCCCGTCCCCTCGGGGTGCAGGCTCCATCCCTGTCCCAGCCTTGTTGGCAGTGGGGCCGTGGGCGCTGCCCTGGGAGCGGCTTCATGCAAAGGGACGCGCAGGGACCTCTGCAAAGCCTTGGCTCCTTCCCCACAGGAGAGGAGCTGGCTGGCACTGGGGAGGTGGTGCAAGCGCTGCAGGTAGAGGCTTGAGAGGGCGAAGGGTGTTGTTGGGTGTTTTTTTTTTTTCGGTTGAGATGGTGACGGAGGGAATTCCCTGTGCTGCTGACTCGTGTGCCGTGGGTCCTGCTCTCGCGGCGCTCTGCATGCGGAGGATCTCTTGCTGTTAGCGTGTGTCGCTGTTGGCTGGAGCATCACCCAGCCTTGTGCCTGAGGAGCGGGGACCCCAAGAAGCTGGGACCCGCCGTGCTGGAGCCCCCCGGGGCAGCCTCGGGCAGAGGACGGGGCAGGGAGGGGTGAGCCATAGGGTGGCACAGGTTCTTGGGCAGGGTGAGTAAGAGCAGGGAGGGACTACTGCTCCTCTCCGCTATCGTTTTGCAGTAGAAAGCGCCGGGGTGGAGCTGTGCCTGGAGTTTCCCCTCTTCCTCAAGGCCCTTCCCCAGCTGCCTGTGCTGGGAGATGAGCCTGTGCCTTCCCCGCCTGCATCTCACAAGGGCCGTGGGTTCTCTTCACGCTCCCTGCTCCTCTCTTGGTTATTTTGTTTTGGTTTTTTTTTTTTCCCTTTTTTTTTTCCCCTCCCCCTGCTAGGCCAGGAGCGGAGTTTGTCCGCAGCGGTCACATACGCCTGTTGCAGCAGGGCTGGAAGGAGCCCACAGGGGTTTGGGGGACATGAGGAGCGCCGTGCCGAGCAGCAGCTCTGCAGCAGGGACCTGCTGCCGACGCCTGTTTGCTGCTGCTCCCCGTATCCGCTGCTCCCTGCAGCAGAGCCCAGGGAAAGGGCTGGACGCTGCTCCAGCTTCCTTCTCGCCCGGGGCTCCTCCCTGCCGGGGAACGCTGCACCACGCTTGGCAAATCACCGCTGCTCTCTGGGAGCCGGAGAAAAACCTGGGTTAAACCCCTGGCGAGCTGTGGGTTGGGGACCCTGCTTTGCTCCCGGGTGCAGCTGTGCCAGGGATGTGCTCGCTGCGGCAGGGACCAGGCTTGGAGAGTGGGAAGCCCGGGAGAGATGTAGCAGTGCTCGGTATGACCATGGCAATGGGATGCAGATCCTTAGATGGGGAGGTGGCCACTGCAGCGCAAAGAAGTGTCACCTCCTTGGTGTTCCCCAACTCCTGTGTCTCACTGGGGACTTTTGGGACTGGATCCAGGCAGGGTGAGGGATGCTGGCTGATGCCTGTTGGCTGCTTGGAGCCCTCCTGGGTGGGATGGACGGAGGCAGCAATGTCGTTTCTATCGTACAGGTGGAGAACCAGAGTGTGGAAGAGGAAATAAATCGGTCTGGGTGAGCTGGGAATTTGAACCCATCCCTCTCCTCCTCGTGCTGTGTCTGAGAGGGAATGAGGACCCATCCTGTGGTGCTGGTGATGGAGATGCTTTTGGGGCAAGCAGCTTTGGTGCACCGCCCTCTCCCCAGCTTTCCTACTCTTAAAATCGGTGTACGCAAAGGCCTCCTGCGATGAGCAGTGACCAGCTGGAGGAGAGGGACAGGCAGGTGGCAGCACCCTGCCCGTCTCTGCCCAGTGGTGGCCAGCCCAGAGCTCCCTGCTGGGCTTCCCAGTAACACTGGGATAGGGGCCATGTTTTGGGGTGCAGGCCCAGCCTTGGAGTCCCTCAGTGCAGCTGGCCATGGGCACCGTGTTCCCTGCCACCTCCTGCCAGCGCTTTCTGAGGCTGAACTAATGAAATATCTGACTTTGATGTTTTAATTAGTTGCTTTTGGCTTTAATGCAGGGATAATAGAGTTTCCATGGACTTATAAAACCTGCCCCTCTATTTGTTCATTAGAAAAAGGAAAGCGGGGGGGGGAGGAAAAAAAAGGCAAGCTAACCCTGGATAGAGAAAGGAAGAAAGCAAATGCTTGAGACATGTGGAGCACATGACAACCCACTGGTGTGTCACCCACCTGGATGGTGACTCTTTCAAAGCACTAATTAAGTAACTTAGATCCTCAGAGAGCTCTCTGTGAGTAACAGATGAGTTTGGTGTCCTCCTGCATTTGTGAGCTTCTGGGAGGGGTCTCGGATTTAAATGTGGGAAGCTGATGTACAGTGACGTGCCCCTGGGGGGTCAGGAATTGGGTCCGTGGGGTCTTGGCCAGGAGCATCCCTCTACCCGCACCACCTCGGCGGCGGAACGAGGGGCTGGCCCTGCTCTTGCAAGTGCAGACAGGCCACCACTGCCCTGGCAGATGGAGATGGATGTGGGGACCCTGGTGCAGGCATGGGGTGGGATGCCAAGTGCTCCTGTGCTGGTTCCCTGGGACGTCTGTGCTTCTGCATCATGGCATCCAGTCCTAAACACGGTACGGACCGGGAGGAGCCAGGCTGGGGAGGGGACACCAGCCTTGCATATGGTCCTCGTCCAGAATCCTGCAGCTAACTGGCTCTGGGGCAAGGGAAGGGGCATGGGAAGGATCATCCTGTCGGGCAGCACCAAGGGCTGGCTCAGGAGAGCTCCTTGTCTCAGCAAACCCTTCCCTGCCCGCAGCACGAGGTGGTGAGCCCATGGGGACACACCGGTCCCCTAATGCAGAGAGGGCAGTCCCCTGCACCCCCTGCCCATTGCAGGCACCCGAGCTGGGACACGGTGGGTCCCCAATGGGGGGGACTCCTTGCCAGGGCGGCGGAAGCCAAGTCGAAGGTTTGGCCAGTTGTCCGTGTTTTATGCTGACGGGGAAACTTTTGCTTCTACACTTCCATGGCAGGGATGAGTCGGCAGCTGGGCTGAGCTGAGGCGCTGACAGCCAAAGGAGCCGAGCGCTGCTGGGGTTGTCGGGGACAAGTCTCCTTTTCCCCCTTTTTTATTTTATGTAGTATCCCTGTATTTTTCCCCCGGTTAAAGCAGCCGGGGTCTGTGGGGAGCAGCGAGTTACTGGTGTGCCTGGGCAGAGCGCAACGCGTAGGAGTCCCTACCCGGAAGAGTTTGTCCAGCGGGGACGGGGAGGGAGGAATCCGATCCCTCCTTTTCCCAGGCTGGGATCCCAGTGCGCTTCGCTTCCCGTGGCCCCGTCTGGTTCCTGAGCCCCCTGCGTGGGTCTGGCCTCCTGCTCCATCCTGGCTGGCAGGGGAGGGGACCACACCACCGATCCTGCCACGACTCCACCACCGCGGCTGCTGACATCTCCTCTTTGTCTCAGGCACAGAAAGGTCAGCCCTGCCTAACTCGCCGCGGTCCGCTAAGGAGACATAAATAAGCCAGATCCGTCCGCTGCGGGGCCACGGCAGCCGCCGGCTCCTGGGCTGATCCCAGCATCCTCCTCCTCCTCCCTGGGCAGAGGAAGGATTCGTGCCAGGGGAGGGATTGGGCTGGTCGGTGATGCCAGCTGGGGCCGAATCCAGTGCCGCAGAGCCTGGGGGGCGGTGGGGTGGGCTGAGGCCCGAGGCACTCGCTTCAGCAGTGGCAGCAGTAAAAGCAGTGCGCCCCATGCCAAGAGCAAGAGCCGGGAGGGCTGCTCGTGGGCTCCTGCCTTCCCCAGGCTAAAAATAAGCCGCTGGCCCTTGCGGTGCTGCCTCTTCTCGCACCGGGGGGGCCGGGGGTGGGTGAGGGGCTGCAGGGGACCACGGGGGAGCTCAGCCCTGCGCTGCGGTGGCAGGGCCTGCCTGGGATGTGGTGTGACCTTTGCTCTTTGAGCATCGGATCCAGTGATCACATTTTCAGGTCTGGGCTCAGATTTCGGACAGAAGGTGTCTGATTTTCAATCCGGTTTCCCAAGATGCTAATTAAGGACCCTGCTGCGGCAGCTAGAGCTTTACTGTCCCTTCTCCACCCCTCGCTTGCCCAGGAGGTGCCGATCGCCCCGGCCAGCCCCATGGCGTGCCCTCCGCTTTTCTCTTCTCACCCTTTGTTCCTGCTTGGAAATGCTGATACTTCGTCTCTCTCTGCTTCAGCCCTCCCAGAGGCTTAGTGGCACGGCATCGCGGCGCTCCGGCTCTTCATCTCTCTTCTCACCTTCTCACCAGCTACTTAAAAGTAACCCCGGGTTGCTCGAGCACTTGGCTGCTGCAGGCAGATCTCGGGCTGCACGGATGCTTTTTAACTGGAGATGGGAAAGCCGCTTTCTTGCTCGTGCCATCTCGCAGGCTGTCACTGCTGCAGGCAGTGAAGGGACACAAGGACGAGTGAGAAGATGGCTCGGTCCTTGAGCGTCTTCCCGTCTCCTCTCCTTTCTGCAGGGGCTGAAGCCCCCACTTTATCGTTGGCTCTGTGGGCTGAGCTGGGCTGTACCCCCGGGATAGGAGGATGGCTCCAGGCATGATCTGCTGGCCGGGAAATTCAGGGCAGGGTGTCGCAGGGTGTCTCCTTTGCTGCCTGAGGCTCCCGGATCAGCGTGGCACCTGTACAGCCTGCTTGCCGGTCCCATGTGCCGGGAGAGCCACCTCAGTGCTGGCTGCATACAAAACCATGCTGTGACACATCGCTGCAGCTGGCAGCGGTGCCGAGCTTCCCCAGGGTTCCCAGCTCAGTGCCGCCTGCTCTGGAGGGGCTTTCTGCCGGTGCTGGGCTCCCCCGTGGGCACGTGGCTGTGCCGGGAGCATGGATCTGGCATGGCCTCTGTGATGGAGACAGCCTGGGGGTGACCCAGGCTGGGAGAGAGCTCATGCTCCAGCGTGAACCTGAGTTAAATATTATTCCTGCCTCTGGAGCAGGGAGGCTGGTGCAAGGAGGGGGGAGATTGGCGCAAGGAGGGGGATTGCAGGGAAACGAGGGCAGGCAGGATTTGTGGCTTGGCGAAGCCGATAGTCAGTAAAGCCAGACTGGTGATCGAGGAGCCCGAGCTGCCGGTGGGGTGGGCTGCCAGGCTATAGTGAGGCTTGAATTGTACCTCGCGAGGGTCGTGTCGCTTGGACAGCCCCGCTGCTACAGAACAGGAGGAAAGCTGTAATAACAACCCGCCTCGACGCATTACTCAGTGCAGGGGATTTATCCCGTGTGCGGGCAGAGCTGGCAGAGAGGCCTGACTGCGTTTGCCTGGGGACGCTGGGGGAAGCGGGGGTGAATCAGCTGCAGGGAGCCAGGAGCAGAAACTTGGCTTGGCTGTGGAGAAGCTGAAAGCACGGCGGATCTTTCCTGGGTGTCCTGGTGCAGACGTGGCTGTGAGTCACCGCATCCTGCTTGGGGAAAGCGCAGGGACCCAAAACTTTCATCGGAACAACCGTGCATGGTGCCGGTGGCCCCAGAGATGAGTCCCCAATAGGTCCCGCTGTGCCCACCCTGTTCCTCTGTGGGAGCAGGGCTGTGCTCATCGCCCAGGGACAAGTCTGAGGAGCTGGGGGTACCCTTCCTGTAGCCAGAAACCCCCGTGTCCCAGCTTGAGCTGTGAAAGTGTGAAGCTCCTCAGCCTGCATTTTCCAGTGTGACTAGTGCCGGCTATTTTTAGTTGTCCAAATTAAGCTCGCCTAAATGATGTCTTTTGAGGTTTATTTGAGGGAGGAGGCCTGAAGTGGTGTTATTTCCCAAGTGACGAATTGCTCTTAAATCTGACCCCAAATGGACTGTCTAAAAATGAAGGGAAGGACCAAAACAGCTGACTGTGTTTGGGCAGCGTTTCCTCCCTGGAGAGCTGCAGGGCACCTGGGGGTGTTTCCCGAGCGAGCAGGAGATCTCCTGGGGGAAGGAGAAAACAAGCAGCCAAGACCCGCTCACCTCCCCATGGGGAAAGAAACCAGCTGTATAACCTCATCCTGCTACCTGCTTCGGCATCCCCGAGGATACGCTGCGCCCCCGGGAGCCGGCCTTGCAAATGCCCGTCTGCTCTGTGGAGTATTAAATCCGCGGGCTCCTCTTCCCAGGGGCAGCTTGAATTACTCCGTGTGTGCTGGGTGCCAAACGCAGCTGATCACGGCTCCTGGAGGAGGTGGCTGCTTTGCTTGCTGCAGGAGTTGGGGTGCTCAGGTGTTGCTCTGTAGGTGCCTGTTTTGAGGGATGCTTGTCCAGGGGTGATGGAGAGGTGGCTGCCCTGGTACCCAGTGGATGCTCAAGGTCTGGGTGCAGCTGATTCCCTGGGTACAGCCATGGGCCACACTCTGGTGAGCCAAAATCCATCCGCAGTGGGCTCCGGCTCCATATCCGCCGCTAAATTCTGTTGTGCTAACTCCTGACCCTGCTGCCTTTTATCTCTTTCCATTCATTGCTTCCCTTCTTGGCGTTGTTTTCCCACTCTTTCCGTCTCTCCCCATCCGTGCCTGCCATCTGCGGGCATGCTCATCTCCTGTGCGCCCGGTCTCACCTCGCTGGGCACCAGCTTGTGCATCCCACACTGCCTTTACCTGAGGTTCGGTGCAGGAATAGCTCTTCTTCCTCCTTTCCTTCCCTTCCCAGCGGCATCTGGATGTTTCTCTGAAGGGCAGCAGCTGGGGGATCCTCTCGCTCCTGCAGTTGAACGTGAAATGCATCAAATCCTTGCAAGATGTTGCAGACTGTGCTTCTGCAGCACCGGGGGGGGACTTGTGCTGTGTGCAGGTGTCCTCTGCTCTCCGTGGGCAGATGCAGCCTGGAGCAAGGAGGCTGGAGGTGTTTCCTGCCCTGCCTGGCACTGCATTCAGGGGACTGTCCCTTTTCCCTTTGGAAAGGACAATGAGGGATCCTCCCTTCCTCCTCCTGCTCCCCCGGACGCAGCTGCCTGCGCAGACCGGCCTTGCTGTTTCTGAGCCCCCGAGACCTCACTGTGCTCCATCCCCGCTCGTGGTGATCGGTCTGGGCCGACCATCGCCAAGAAGGGACCCAGAAAAGCAGGCAGAGAGGGAAGGGGCTTCCCTGAATCTCAGCCTCCTCGCCCTGGGACCCTGTCTGGCTGCCTCCCCATGAGGGGCTGTGTGGGAGCAGAGTGCTCCCTGGCCAGAACAAGCCCAGGTGGTGCTGGGAGACCCCGAACCGAGCAGGCGCCCCTGGCAGTGAGACTTGCTTTTTGCATTCCCTCTGTCCTTGTTATGCAGAGAGCAAAAACACCTGCCCTGACCCAGCCTGCGGTCAGAGGGTGGTGCAAAAGGCTGAGGGAGAGGATGATGAAGGACCCCACTACTGTGGGCAGCTGGATGGGGCAGCCGGGAAAGTGTGGGGGCAGAGAAGAGGAGCCAGAGCTTTGGGAGCGGAGGGGATTACAGCATGCCGAGTGATCCTGGGTAGGATGCCTGGAGGAGGAGGGGGAATCCTGTCCATGCAAAACCCCAGGCACTATGTGGGTTTTGCATTTTTTCCGGCGGGATAGCAAGCAGGCTCACCGCACAGGCAGTGCATTCCCCAGCCATGGGCCAGTGGGTCTGCCTCCTGTACCCTGGTGCCAGCCCGGTGCTGGGCTCGGGTGTCACCGGGGAGCTGCGGGGAGCCTGGTCGCAATGCCGACCACTCGCTTTATTCCCCACGGATTGCCTTGCTCCGTCCGTCCGCCTGCCTGCCTGCTGCGCTGCTTACCGCCAACGAAACGCCCCTAACACCCGGATTGCGGCAGTAATCTCTGCCCTATCGCTGCTAAAGCTGCTATTATCCCCAGATTAGCGCTGGTGCTTAGATACCCACCTGTATAAATGCCGGTGATAGGCAGGGACTGTTATAAAAGCCTCCCACAGCTCCTGCGCCTCCAGGTCCAGCCAGTACAAAGTGGCTGGTGTCCGGCGGTCACCTTGGGTGACCCCGGGGCCGTGCCGGGCTTGACTGTGCCATGCGGGGCTGTTTTTTTGTTCCTCTTGCTTGGAGGCTGGGTAGAGGCTGCAGGGCTTCAGGGCTGGCTCTGTGCAAGCGGGGGGCAACGCTCACTGGGGTGGGGGGTGCCCAGTGGTATGAGCTCCCCCATGCAGCAGTGTGTCCTTGTCCCCATTCCATCTTATCCTGGCTCTGCAGCAAGTGTCTCTGCTTGAAGTAGAGCTCAACACAGTCTTGGAACTCTTGGCATCGTTGCAGGTTCAACAGCAGGGGGTTTTTTTGGGGGGAGGGGGGACCTGCAGGCTGCCTTCCCCCAGTGCCATGAGGTGCCGTTTGTGGGCACAAAGGACGTGTGCGGTGGCAAAGTCTGGGATGTGGGTCAGCACTGGAGGGGCTGAAAGGCACCACCCCACCTGGCGGGATACAGGAGGTGGGAGCCTCGCCAGTGACTTCACGCTGGCACTTGAGGAAAGGGATATCCCAGTTTCTCTGGGTTACTGGTGCAGCTGGGAGCCTCTGGGGCGTTGCCCACAGCGCAGAGGGAGGGAGCGCGTGGGGTTCGAGACGCTGCATAAACAGGATGGCAGGTCAGGACGGTGCTGAGCGCCCGGGGCGCAAGGGTGTGTGCGTGCGCAGAGGTGGGGACGGGGGCCAGGGCAGTGCTGGGAATGGCGGTGCTCAGCACACCGGGGCTCCGCCGCGGGATCGGGGTGGCAGTGGCGTAGCAGCAGATCTGGTTTTGGGGTGCAGAGAGGATGGTCCCCAGCAGCGGTTGGGAGCAGAGCATGCGGTGCCTGTGAGGATGTCGATGATGGTGCTGTCAGCACCAAGCGATGCAGCAAACCTCGTGGCCGGGGGGGTAAGCCAGCCACTCCACCAGGGCTCAGCCTAGGTAGGGCAGCTTTTAAATATATCGGCACTTAATTAAAGTACGTTAAGCATTTTAAAATGCATTGACACCTAGCATAGGCAAAAGACCTAATAACGCCGGGAATGTGTTAGCTGGCTGTGGATTACCTTGGGGCTGTGGCTGGCGCTTGTGGGAAGTGCAGCTCTAACAAAGAGGCTTTGAAGAGCAGATCGGGTGCGTGTTTTCCCCATCCGGCCCGGCGAGCCTCTTCCTGCACCCCTCCTGCCCTGGCCGGGCTGGGGAAGCTGGGGAAGGGGATGCCCTCGAGGCAGCGGGATGCAGCCGTGTGTGAGTGGGAGAGCCGGGGCCGGTGTATCGAAGTGGGGTGAGGGCTGGGTGCTGCGTGGGTCACCCCCTGCATGGGATGGGTGCCCGGGATGGGTGCCCCTTCACCTGCAGCATCTTCCCACCTGCTACGGCTGCTGGCTCCTGCGCTGTGCCGGCGTGCTGCTCTCCCTCCTGGCATTTCACATCCCCCAGCCCTATTCTTGGGTGTGCAGCTTTACTTCGCCCCCCAGCAGATTGCTGCTATTTACTTAAATAACTGGTTCTCCAGCCGCAGGATGCACGGGGCAGTGTGGGATGGGGAGTAGGGACCCTGGGAGGCTCATGGGGGGCGGGGGTGTATGTGCACCCTCCTGTGGCACTCTGCCTTATCCCAGCAGCTGGCTCAGATTAGCTTTTCCTTCTCCTGCCCCTCCCCGTGCTCTCCTGGCCCATCTGGCTCTCTCCTCTTACTTATTGGTACATATTTTCCAGGCTCTGATTTGCCTCTTCTGCAAAGCTGCCGCTCTGCCCAGATTTGATCTCCCGATGATATCACGGGCTTTGCTCTACAAGGGTCTAATTTGGTGCCCGGGATGCAGGCTTTCTTCCCTCGTATAAATATTGCCTTTCGGTCTTCTGTGTCTCTCCCGCTCTCCCTCCCTCCCTTTAATTAGACTTCTTACTGCATGGAACAGTTTGCAGTTATATATGGAAAACAGCCTACACTTTCCCAGGAGCGGGGCATGTCGGGAAGGGAAACGGCGAGCAGCCGGCGCGCTCTCCCTGGGAGCGCGTGTGTTTTTCCTATCGCAGACACACTTTTGCCGGCTTTATTTTTTAACCCTTTGGGGAGGGGAGGGGGCTCACAGCCCCCCGCTCCCGATTGCTTGTTCTGCTTCTTTGCCTGGAAAATCCCCTCTCTGCTTGGACTTTTAAATGGAAAAATATGGATTTGCCACCAGCGCGGTCTAGGGTGAGGGATACCTGCTAGCTGGGATTGCAGAAGTTACCCGGTGCCCGGCACACCGTCTGTCTGGGATGTGATCCAGAGCAGGACTGCGGGGGAGCCCTCGGAGCTGAGACGGTCAGGAGCTGGGGGTGCCGGACCCAGGAGCACCCATCCCGCCCCCCTTGCTTGCGTGGTGAGGGCAGCAGGAGGGCCATTGCTGTCCCCAGCCCTTCACTGTGTCCTCAGGGCTGCTGCCACCCAATGAGCATTGGGTCAGCCCTCCTGCTGTCCCAACCCACTCCCGGGGGCTGCTGTGGGGTGGCTGGACCTGCTAGGGTTCCCCTACAATGCATCCCCGCTTTGGGGGACCCTCAGCTCACTGGGTGGGCCGTGCAACCCAGCAAGACACTGACTTTACCCGTGGTGTCAAACAAGCTCCGCTTCCCCTACCTCAGTTTCCCTCGCTGTGAACAAGAAGGGTGGTTGATTGTTTGCTTTTTTTAATTATTGCTGCTATTTTGGTTTTTGCACCGGCTTTTTGTCTACACCGAGGGGGCAGGAGGAAGCAGCTCATCGCGGTGCTCCGGCAGAGGAGGTTAGTGCTGTGCTCACCCAGATGCCTCCTTGGGTCTCGGGGTGCCACAGGGCACCCCGAGACCCAAGGGCTCAACCTCTCCTCCTGGCTTCCAGAAGCAGCAGATGCTTCTCCCAGCCGCTGCTGGGAGGAAGTGACGGGATCTATTTTAAGCCCCCCGGGATCTTCAGTGTAGGAATCCCCTGTCCCTGTGTAATACTGCTAAAAATATCATGGCTGTACCCGTGTGTCCTGGCCGATAGCTCTCTTGTTCTCTGGGTGTTGTTTTGCTTGTGAGACTCCCTCGTGCTCTGCAGGTCGGTTCTTGCCTGCTGGTTTTTACTTTATTTTAAGATAAGCTGTTCCTGCGCTTCCTGAACAGGATGTAGAAAGGTGGGAGTCAGGACTGCTGGGCTGGGAGAGGGCTGATGCTGTGCTCAGGTGTGTTGCTGCCTCAGTTTCCCCATCTGTGTAAGGTGGAGGGATGTGCGGGGAACTGAGTCCCGCTCCCACTGGAGAGCATCTCCACCCAGTGCTCATGAACTGCCCAATCCAATGGGCGTTCACAGGAGCAGTGGGGATGGCCGAATGCACCGGGGGCTGGGCTGAGCCACCTGGAGCATCTCTGCCTCTCCCTTTTCTCCCCCGAGCAGCATGATACTGGGCTGGCAGCGAGGGCTGTGGGTGAGCTGGGTCAGGCTCGGCTCTACCTGGGCTCCTGCCAAAGTGCCAGTGTCCTCTGGCTGTGCCTCTGCCCTGGGAACCGCTCCTGAGGTCTCTGGAGCAGAGAGCGCCCGTCCCTTGAGGCAGGGCTCTTGGCTCTCCCCGTCTTGCTTTCTGCATGAATCTTGGGTTTTAATCCTGCCCTGGTGGCCCGTGCCCTCTCTTCCAGCCACCTGCCTGGCGCAGATGGCTGCTCCCAGCCATGCTCTGTGCATCGGCACTTCTGCTCCGCCGGGGCCGGCTGGCAGAGCCCCAGCCTCCTGGCACCCACGTGCCACGTGGTAGCTGAGCAAAGCTGTGCGGGGATGGAGCGTCTGCCTGGGGACGGGGACCCCCAGCAGCCCACCCGCCCCGACGGGATTGTCGGGGGTTGTCTCCCTTCTGCAGCGGGGTGCTGAGATCGGTGGGCATCTGGGCGTGCTGTGAACTGGGAAGATCCAGGTCGGTCTGAGTGCAGGGTATTGGGATGCGACTGTTGCTTGACATCCATCCTGGGAGCAGCCCAGCCGGGGCAGTGGTGCTGCAAGAGGAGTTTGGGAGATGGGGCCCCACGCCTGGTTTGCTGCCTCATTTCTACCATCAAGTCCTGCTCCCCGATTTTGAGTCAGCTGAATCCCAAATCTTTCCCTGCGTTGCTTTGGACTTGCTCCTTTGCTCTAGGCTGTAAAACAGCACCAAGACAAGGCCAGAATCAGGTCCATGGTGGGGCTGAAGTGCAGAAGGAGAGCTCCACCCCTGCCAGCAGAGAGGCTGTGGGGGGCAGCATGGGGGGAGCTGTCTGCCCCGGACCCCTCCCCACTGGGGCATTGCAAAACAGAGTCAACTGCGGGGGGGAGCGGAAAGAGCTGGAGTAAAGAGTTGCCCAGTATGGGCCAGCTGATGCCTTATCGCCTGGTGGTGGGTGCCAGTGCCCATTGTGTTCCGGGAGGAACCTGTTTCCCGGTGCTAAGTGGGAGGGAGAAGGGGTGGATGAAGCCTTGTGCTGTGGTCCAGCACAGCCCCCCAGTCCAGCAGCACCGGGCTCCTGGGGCTCTGCAACGTGCCAGCACACCGGCCACCAGCCACCACTGCCTGGGCGAGGTGCCCGGCGCTGGCAGAGGGGTGGCGGGAGGGGATGCTGTGCCCCTCCGAAGGCTGAAGGCTCGAGGGCTGCAGGTATTTGCTGGTGCAGAAGAGGCTGGGGTTTGCTTTCTGCGTACTTCTGCATTCCTCCACCGGCTGTGCTACCTTCTAAAGCACAAAAGAATAATGAGAGGAGCTGGGGTGATTTAGTGCAGGCGCCGGGAGAGAAATACCAAGGCCTTAGATGGAAACATTCCCTTGACAGCTCGCCTGGAGACTCCCTCCTTTTTCTTTTTTTCCACACACCCCCCCTGAAATTCCTGGGCCGCTGCACCCAGGGAAGGGGAAGCCCGGGGCCGCGGGCAGATTCCTGAGCCCCCGGCACTGGCGCTCGGGCAGCTCTGCCGGTGGCTTTTGGCTTTTGCACGTGGATGAGTTATACCAGGGCTTGGGCAGCAGGAGCCAGGGGCTGCCCTGGCCCCTGGGCTGGCAGCGGGCTCGGGGCAGCAGGTTTTGGGGAGCCACGTCATGGATCGCTGCATCTGCGCTTGTTCCACGCCTCCGCAGCGCGCCCGGTGCTCTCCTGCCTCCAGCCTCTTCCCTGCCTTTCACAAGAGCTAATTGCTGCCTTGGGCACGCAAAAAAACCCAACAGTTTTTCTACCTTCATTAACAGGAGGCGAAATACTAGCGAAAACGGAGCCACTGCAGCTGTAATTAGTGGGTTGATGGCAGCTGCCCGCGTTCCCTGCGGAGTGGCCTGCAAAGGGAGATGCACTTTTGGAGAAGGTCACCTCTGCCTGCCTTTCACTTGTGCTTTCCCTGTAACCTTGGCCGCTGGCACGTGGCTCTGAGCTGCCATCCTTCCTTTCGGTCCCCACAGTCCGGTGGGAGGCAGGAGAGGAGGTGGACGGTGCGATGGTGTAACGCTGCTCCGGGCAGGGTGATGCTCTGGTTTCTTCCCTTTCCACGGTCACTTCAGTGCTGGTGTTCACGCGTTGTGCGCCCTGCGTGGGGACGAGCGTGCAAACCTGGCTGAGGGGTGACAGCTTGTTTGGGGCCGTGAGCCCAGACCTGTGCCCGTGCATGCGCTGGCGGTCGCTGTGCCTGCAGAGCACGCCGTGCGCGCTAGCTGCGCTCTTGGCACCCAAGCGAGTGCTCGCCCCGCTCCCGTCAGCGGGGAAGCGTGTGCCTCAGCGGAGATGTGTGGGAGAAATACTACGGGCTCTGTCGTCCGTGGGCTGGTGCAATTCATGCTCTGGCGGCAGGGGAGGGCGGGGAGCTGGTGGCGGCGACATCTCGGGGCCAGCAGCTCCTTCCCGCGCCTCTGAGAACGCGTGTCACTCCGAGCCAGCGACCACGCGTGACAGCGTTACACGTTGCCTACGGTAACCGGGTGCTTTTTGTGTGTGTGCGTCCCCACCCTCGCGTCACCTCCGGCGTCCCAGCTCGCAGACGGTGAGGTGCGTAGGAGTCGGCACCGCGTGGGAGTTCGGGAATTTTAACTCGCTGGGTTGCGGAGCTGCTGCTGCGCCTGCAGGGCCGGCAGTTCTCCCTGCGGGGATGCGGGAGGAGAAGATGCTGCCTTTCCCGGGCTGCTGCCATGGGGGCTGCTGGTGGGTAAGTGTAGGAGAAGCCCTGAGCTCCTCCTGACCCCGCAGCAAACTTCCATTGAAGTTGTGTTCCCGGGCTGCGGCATCAGCCCTGCACTGTGACCAAGTCACTTCTGCACAGTGACTCTGTTTCCCCTGGCACGATGTTGCTGTCACCGAGCTCTACCGGGGCAGCATTTCCTGGGCGTTTTGCTGGCTCCTTTGCCAGCTGCAATGCCCTGGGGGGGCACGTTTAGTCCCCCCCACTCTTGCGAGATGAAGGCTGGGAGCTTCTTGCCCCTCCGCATTGGAGGGGAAATGAGAGGGTCTTGCAGGCGATGGGGTCTCCCCCATCCCAGGAATTAGTTCTTGCGTTTACCCCTCCCTGTGTGCAGCACCCTGGGGTGCGGCAGCTGTGGGGTGGGTGTCGCTGGGGGTTTCCCCGCGGCGGGTGCTGGGGTGGCCCCACTGGGGAGGGAAATGCCACCGTCCCCTCCCCTGGTGTGCTGCACCACCTGCCCTGAGGCAGCACCCTCGGGTGAAGGAAGCGGATGCCATAGTGGGAGGAGGTGCCGGTGAGGAGGTAATGTCCCATGTGCAACGCAGTGCCTGCCCAGGGGAGCCCCGGGGGGGGTGACGATGTCTGGTCTCAGCACCCAGGGCTGTGGGGAAGGAGCAAGGAGAGGAGGATGCTGGTGCTACTGGGGGAAGAGGGACAGATCCTGCTCCCTCGCTGCATACGTGCCGATGCAGGGTGCTTGTGAGTGGAGCACATGCCTGGAGAAGTCTGTCCAGGGTGTTTCAGGCTGGTCTTCTTCCTCCTTGCCTCTTCCACCCTCCCCTGCTCAGGGCATGGCCCCGCTCCCTGGCGTTGGGGTGGAGGGTGCAGGTTCCTGCGTGATGACAGTTGCCGCTCGCTCTAACGGCTGCGATCCTGCGTCTCCTCCCTTCCTGGCTGTGAGCGAGCGCCAGGGGAAGCGCTTGGTCCCGAGGGTGGAAATCTTCCCTGGGGTGCACCAAGGGGCTGCGGGCTGCACCCCTGCCCCTCGGGAACCAGCCCTGGCCCTCTGGAGCCTGCGGTTTGCACCGTCTCAGCTCCTTCCACCCATCTCCCTCCCTAGGAGGTGATAATGGCTGGTAGCTCTCACCCGGTGTCCCCTCTGGGTGCCCTTCCTGGGATGCCCCGGCTGCTTGGCGCGGGAGGGGTTAAGCGTGCGGCCAGCGAGCGGGAAGGCTTGCCATGGGTGTTGCTGGGAACAAGCAATCGTGCACCCTGCCATCTGCACATTGCGATTTGGTGAGTGTGCAGGGGAGGGGCCCAGATCCCTGGCCCCTGGGTGCCCCCTGCTTCATGGGGAGAGGTGGGGGCTCCCCTGCAGCACAGGGTGGGACGTGGAGGAATTGCTGGGGTGGGGGTGGGGGGCTCTGTTGCTGCTCAAAATCCACCAAGCATCGCTGTTGCCATGGCCTGGGGACCACTTCTTGCTCTTGCCCTGGGTGCATCACTTCATCTTGGTCGTGCCTCCACCATGGGAGATGGACCCAGCTCAGCCCTGGCAGGCACCGAGGTGGGGGGTTGCACCCTCCCCACACCTGCCAAGAGCAGCATCTGCCCAAGGCTCTCGTCTCTGTCGAAACTGGGCAGGGTGTGTTGTGCAAAGGTCCTGATGCAGGGAGCCCTGCATGCTCCCAGGCATCTCCCGGCACGTTTGCTCCTTCCCTGCTCCGAGGGGCTGCAACAGCTGCCCAGCAGGGTTCCTTCCCCTCCCGAAACACCCTCTGCCAGCGGCAGCACTTAACATGTCTCTCCTGGTGATTTTTCTTGGCAGATGCAGCCATTCCACCAGCTTTTCAGCTCCCTGTCCCATTAGACCATTGCTCCCATGTAGGACTACGGCTCCCAGCAGCCAACGATGGGTGCTGGGTGGTGGTGGTGTCTGCGCAGTGGGAAGGAGAGCTGCGTGGTCTCTCCTGGGACGCTTCCTGGTGAGCAGGCAGTGAAAGGTGCTTCAGGCCTGTTTTTCTGCTTTAATTGGCTAGTTTGGCTTTTGGAGCCTGTGTGTCCGTCTGGACAGTCGGTCTGTCAGTGTGGCTGTGCTCCGGAGCTCGGTGCAGCCTCTCCACTGGGGACGGAGCTCAGCTTTTAATTTCCAAAGAGAAAAACCTTAAACCTATGCCAAGAAGGGTAATTTTGGGGGTTTGGTGGTTTGGTTTTTTTTCCTCCACTTGGCAACATAAACAGCATCCCTGACAGCTTTACATTGAGTTTGCCATGGCAACCTACAGCAGCCGAGTGTTTCCGATACCCCATCCCCGAAGTGGGAGAGGAGACAAACCCCGCTGGGTGCTGCCCAAGGGGTAGGACGGCCCCTGAGCGAGGAGCGGCGTGTGGGACTGGGGTGCGGGTAGCCTCTGTACTGGTGCAGCCGGGCAGATGCTTGGGGAAGGTGATAAACTTTGATCCAAATGGCCTGAGGTTTGCTCAACGGGCCTGATCCTGCCCTGCCGGCCCGGCGGGGTTTGTGGCTCTGGGTGGGGGAGGCAGCGGCTGGTTTTGCTCTTCCTCAGCACGGTGGTTTCTGCCCTGGGTGGTGGGAGGTGTGGGGGAAGCCGTGCTGGGGTGCGGATTTCCCCTTCCTTCATGGGTAAAAAAAAAAACCAACCAAAAAAAAAAAAAAAAACCAAACCCAAACCACCTGAGTCTGGTCAGGGCTCGCTCCATCTCTGGTCATCTGCTGGGAGGGACGTGGTGGTGTTCACGTCTGCCTGCCGGGGTCCGTTCGGAGCGCGCTGAGCTGAGCAGGGAGTTCTTGCCCAGTGGCCCAGCAGTAGCTGCTCAGGCAGCAGCAGCAGGCTGGCATGTGCCGGGCTCCTGGTGCCGTGGGCTGTGCCGCCAGCATCACAGCGAGACTGCTCGTGGCTTGGCTGAAGGTGTCACGTGTGGCATGTCCAGCTGGTTTATTTATTTATTTATTTATTTTCCTCTTGTCCCTCTCTGAGCAACCCACTTTCCTCTTCCCCCATGCTTCAAAGCCAGCAGGTCCCTTTCCTTGTGCCAGCGGCTGCTCCACTGCCTGGGGTGGGCACACAGAGAGGGCTGCTCCGGTGCTGGCCTGCAGCCGCTCTCCCCAGCCAGGACGGAGGTGTAATGCAGCCGTTTATTATTCTGGGCAGGTTTGTCTGCAGCACCGCATCGGCTTTGCTGCTCCTTGCCAGCCGCTCCCTCCTTCCCGGAGCGTGCACACTCCTTCCCCCAGCTCCCACCCTGGCCCACAAGTCAAGAGGGTCCATGTCCTTCATGACTGCCACCCTCAAACTCCTCCTTGTCTGCAGCTACCCTTGTCCTGCTCAGGGATGCTCTCTGGGAGGTGACGCAGCAGCGCCGGCGGCTCAGGGGGTCCCGTGCAGCCCGTTCCCGCGCAGGGCAGGGTGTTTGGGCTCCCGGTCGGGCTCTCCTGCTTGGGCTGTGTTTTCTTGCCCTGCGTGCCAAGGGGACCCTCGGGGGAGCACTTATTCCTCTCCAGTGCCTGGGGGCTCTGAAAATGAATTATTTGAGTTAGGGACAGCCTGCTGAATGCTGCTGGAGTCATTAGGAGCTCGTTAGAGTGTTAGCTGTTAGGGAAGCCTAATGGATCCTTCCCAGCCTGGCCAAGAAGTGTGGGAGCCTGTCCTGTGTTGGTGGGATGGGGCAGACATGGGCCAGGAACGGATCTCTGACCCCAAACTGGGGCTGGAGGGGGATGCTTAAAGCAGATGTCAGGAGCCTTCCCCCGCCACGGTCCCTCCTTTCTTCATGAGTGGTGGAACAAGTTCTCGGAGCCGGCAGTGCTGGAGGGAAGGAGCCTCATGGCTGGGCTCAGGCTGGTGATGATCGGTGCCCCGTAGGCTCTTTTAGGGGTAATTATGGACTAGGCCATTACAGTATTAATTAACTGTCTTTGTCTTAACCTCTGAGCTCTCATCAGAAGATGTTAGTTGCTATGAAAGGGAAAAAAAATTAGTGTGTTGAGGTGGGGAGAATTATCTTTTCTTTTTTTTCCTCTTGATCAGCAGGAGTTTGCTTAATTGGACCTGCCGTCTCCTACCTCCTGCTGCCGGCAGCTTTCATGCCTTTAAATGATAGATGAGCTCAGCTCCCTGAGGAGCAGCGGGGTGACCGGACTGGGCATGGGCAAGGATGCTGGTGTCCGAGCTGGCGCTGGTGATCTCCACTTTGTGGGGCAGCGGCAATGTTCTGTCCCCATGGTGCGAGTTTGGGTGCCCTGGAGCCGCAGCAATGCCGTGGGGGGAACGTGTCCCTGTGCTCCCCATCCCTTTGCTGCCCACGGCTGGTAGATGGGACCCTCCCGTGACGGTGGTATCGCTGGTGTCCCTGAGGTTCGGTTGGTGCCTGTTGCCTCCTGATAACACCAAGAGCTGCCCTGGGCATTGCTGGCAGGGAGGGGAGCGGCTCACAGGGGCCAGGTCAGGTCGGGTGTGCAGGGAGGGGTGGTTTACTTTTTGTGGGGGTGGGGGTGTCTTGCTGCCCCAGGGATTGCAAAGTTGGTGTGACCAGGGCTGGAATTGGGCCCTTTGCTGTGGGTTGCTGCTGGGACAGCCCCGTGATGGTCTGGAGTCTGTCTGTTGGGTTTGCGAGGGCTGGTGCGTCCCATGTGCTCCGGGGACAGCAATGGGTGTTCTCCCTCCTCCCTCCCATTCTTGTCCGGCCGCTTGGCCTCCCTTGCCACTTGCTCTGCCACCTCTCTGTCTTGGTGCTGATGCTGCCTTTGTGTCCATTCCCCTGTTCATTTATATTGCACTAGGACAGGCTTTATTTTCTCTCTGTAAAGAACCTCTCTGGCAGGCTCTTTACGTCTGTAGTGCTGGAGAGGTGTCTGGGAGCATCGCTGCTGGCGTTTGAGCTTGGGAGCAGAGCTGGAGAGCACCTTGGGTGAGAGAAAGCCCTTTCCCCCTCCAGCCCATGCTGGTCTGCCTGCTCCCTCCATGTCCCTAGCATCTGTCCTGTCTGCCCAGGATGCCAGCAGGGGACCCCAAACCCCTGGGGAAGTGGGGAGATGGCTGTGGGATGCTCGTGGTCCCTGCCTGGCAGCAGTGCTCAGGTCTTGCTGGTTCAAGCAGTTTTGGGGCTCACCTGCCCTCGCTGGCAGGGCTGGGGTGTAACCTGGCTGGCAGCAGTTTGGGGCTTTGAGAGCCGAGGCTGAGAGTCCGCTTGCTGCCTTCGAGGGGACGGCACGGGAGCTTGCAAGCAGAATATATAGAGGGCTTCCTGAGACATGGTCTGAAAGGGTCATTAATGCAAAAGCCTCTTCATTTTAGCGAAGCATGCAGGTTTTAGTAGCTTCTCTGGTTCCTGCCGAGTCTCTCTGCTGATTAAAAGTCCGCTGGGTGCTGCGAGCCCTTTTCCCTCAGTGCCGGCTAGCTCAGTGGGGTGCTTCTGCTTACCTGTTGGCAGTGTGGTAAGCCGCCGCTCCTGCCCTGGGACGGCAGCCTGTGGAGGAAGCAGCTGTTTTCCATTGCCGAGATGTATTTTTAAACCAAACTGAATGGGAGCGTTTTTCTGGGCCGGGCAGCTGGGGGTTGAGTGAAGAACCACCTGGGAGCCCTTCCTGCCCGGCCCCGCGCGCTGCTGGAGCTGCTGCTGCTGGTTTTCCCCGCGGCGTGGCCAAGCACCCGTGAAATGTCCCGGTCAGTGCCGAGCCCATCAGAGCTCCCTGCAAAGTCAACTTCTGCTCATCCAGGTTTTTTTTTGGTCAAATCATGCTGACCTCTGGGGCTGGGTGAACAAGCTGGTACCTCCAAACCATGTTATTTCTGGCAGGTGCCCACCCTTGGGTGCTGTTGCTGCTGCTGGCCCGCCCCGTGGGGCACGTGCATTTATTAGCAGACCTTCTAATGCTGGTATTTTTGTTTCCCTTCCTTGTTTTTGCAGCTCCAGTTGCTGTGGTATCCAGGGAGCCCTCCTCCTTCTGCGGGAGATGCACGCTGGTCGTTGCTAAGGTCGCCTCCGCGGTAACATGCACATCCTGTTTACACCTTTATCCGGAGAAGTTGGGCTCGGTTAGAGGCACCCGCTTCACCCGGGCAGCCCCCAGGGAAGGGGCCACCCCAAGTGTCCCCTGCCGGACCCTCGAGGGAGGGCGCTGCAGGAGCCGCAAGACGGTGTCGTCGCGACTGCGCCGGCAAGATGACAAACAACGTGGCTGACCACCACCCCGGGAACTCGGTTGCTGAAGGCAACCATGAGGGGGACTTTGGTTGCTCCATGGTGGAGCTCAGGAACCTCATGGAGCTGAGGAGCGCTGAGGCAGTTGCCCGGCTCAATGACTCCTATGGTGGCGTGCAGAATGTCTGCAAGAGGTTGAAGACGTCGCCAGTTGAAGGTAAGTGGCCGTCCTGTGGTCTGCAAGGTGGGATCACCTGCTCAGGTCTGACTGGTGGCTCTGGGTTGGGGCCATGCAGGGTGCAAGCCGGTGGCTGGAGTGTGATGGCTCAAATAGCTCTCGTGGCTGAGCTCAGAGCATGGTCCCGTTGCTTCCATCACAAGCCTTGTGGGAGATGGCTCCCTGCATCTTAATAAAATGATCATTTAGGGTAGAGAAGGAGGAATAAAAAAAGAAAAAGAGGAGCAGCATCTTCCCTGGGGGTTCCCCCGAGGTGTAGCCCGGAGCCCTGCATCCCTTGGGAGGATGGAGCAGAGGTGGGATGCAGGCAGGGATGAAGAGTTGACGGGGTATAACAGGGGTGTGGGGGGGACTCATGTCCGCAGCCCAGCTGCTGCCCCGCAGGTCGGCACCAGCCTTTGCCCTGTTTAATAATTTACAGTGCTAATGGCAGGGCTGCGTGGGGTGCGGGTGAAGGAGAGTGTAAAGGTTGGAGCATGCCCGGGGAGGAGGCCGGGCTACTTGGAGCTCGTTTGCAGGGTGTTAGCATCTCAGCCAAGGGACAGGCAGCACGTCCCCAAAGGGGACCGGGAGACGCATGTGGGCTTCCCCTGGATCTGTAGGGCTTCTTGAGCGGCTGTGGGAGCGTAAAACCTAGTTGGGTACTTCCGAGTATCACAGGTTTGAGTGGCGGCAGGGATGCTTGCCTGTGGGTGCCAGGTCACTTTTGGGAGGCTTTGGTGGAAGGATGTCACCTCTCCTCCTTGTGGTCCCAGCTGGCCTTTCCAGACCCCTGTATCGAGGGGTAGGCACTGGGACTCCCAGTGTGGGGAGGCTGCGGGTGCCTTTGCATGGTGATGCACCCCTTCCTTGGCATTAAAAGGGGTACAGGGGGGAGAGACCTCCCTGCTTACAGCACTGAGGACTTACCTGGGGCTGGGAACAGCACTGGCAGGATGTGGCCCCATGGTGGCTGTGTGGGATGGGGGACGTGGCTGCCCCTCAGCTCTGAAAACTTGCAGGTTATTATTAGTGCCGTAAGCTGGGGATTAGCATATTTCCCAGCTGTGAGTGGGACCGGGAAGGGGAGACAATATCGGGATGTCATTAGAGAAGGGGGGGGACTCCCGGTGGAAATACCAAGTCCAGGTCGCAAAACAATGTGTTTGGCCCTGCCAAACTGGGAGCAAGCTCCTTTGGGGGTGGGAGGAGAGGGGAGGGGGAGAAGCGAACCTGAAAGGCTCTGCCTTGGCCGGATGGCTCTTGCTGAGGGTGAGGCGAAGGGCTGCCCTTCGATCCCGAGTGCTGCTTCCAGGCAGTGGTTGGCATCGCTGTATCCCATGCCCCCAGCCCTGCCTTGCCCCCTTGCTCTGGAGGTGAGCTTTGTTGCCGGTCCCTAACACCCTCTTGTTGAGCACAGAGAGCAAAGAAAGGTTATTCCCTACAAGTTGGGATTTTTAGGAAGAGCGAAAGCCCAAGGCAGCCTGTGGCACCTCTGTCCAATCCCATCAGAGTGGAGCGTTTCGATCCTGCTGTGCTGGGGCTGCCTCTCCGTGGGCACCTGAGATTCCGACGTATGGTATGACACCGCCACTGTGCCACGATGAGGGAAACCCCAGCAGGCTGGGAAGCTGCAAACCGGGAGCGTGTCCCCTGCCTCAATGCGCCTGTGGGCAAAGGCTGGGAAATGGGGAGTGAGGTGCCCAGGCGGCTGCTAGCTCCAGGGAGTGCAGGATGGGTGAGCTCAGGTTGTGTTTGTAGGTGGGATGGCCCAGCTGGGCTTTGGTGAAAGATACGCAATCTGGGGGATGCCAGATGTGTCTTGGCATGTGTGGTGTGGGGCTATTTCCCTCTGGGAACCCCTGTGTGGCGAGTTGGGGCTGACTCGGACTTGGCCCTGAGCCCCCCTCTGCCTGCAAACCTCCCCCTAAGCTGGCAATGCCTGGCCAGAGCCCAGGAGCTTTGCTAGACCCATGGGCATGAGACAGGGCTCCGCTGCGTGTGCAGGCACTGGGTGCGTGTCCCAGCTCCACGTTGCAATAGGCAGCCCTGTGGAGATGTCTGTGCTCGGCCCCGTGCTCGTTATCCCTCTGCTCGTTATCCCACTGGGATGGTGCACAGCTCCCGCCCCACGTGGGCAGGGAGCACGTGGCCTTGTGCTCTTCCTGGGTGTCACAGGAGGAGGCTGCTGGCACAGCAGAGCCTGCCCAGGGGGTCCCCCAGACCTCCTGCCCCACCATAAAATACAACAGCCTGTTGCGGGCAGTGTCTGGAGCGGTTTGATGCCATCTGGGTGCATGTGGTTCCTGCCCCTCGGTACTGCTGCTTCTCTCTCCATGCTGCAGTGTTGGCTGTCCTCGGTTGAGCCTGGCACTGTCCCCACAAGGCAGATCATAGAATGATTAGTGTTGGGAGGGACCTTAAAGATCACCTAGTCCCACCCCCCTGCCATGGGCAGGGACACCTTCCACTAGACCAGGTTGCTCAAAGCCCCGTCCAACCTGGCCTTGAACACCTCCAGGGATGGGGCATCCAGGTGCTGGCCACAGTCCCCTGCCAGGAGCTGCCTTCACCCCGAGGTGTCCCTTGTCCTCACAGGGTGGGACCTCTCGGCACTAGTGTTTGTTTCGGGAGGGTCTCTCCAGCATTGGTGTGGGCGTCTGCTGGGACCTGCTGCTCTGGTTCTTGCCCTGAAAGCTGTCGGTGGATTCGAATGCCTTAGGACCCCTCCTAAAGGGGCTTGGTGATGGGGTTGGCTCTCTGCTGGGTGCTGGCTTTCCACCCCCTCCCTCAGCCCCATCCCTGAGGTGGGTCGAGCAGGATGGGAAGGGGAGCGGGGCGGTGGCAGCGAAGCACAGGCGGCTTGGGTGACTCACCGATTAGAGCGTCTCCCTTCCTGGTCTCCCCTGGGTGACAAGTACCAGCAAACACTGCCCTGACTCACCCGCTGGCGGCAGCGGCTCCCAGGGCTGCCACCTCCTTCCCAAGCTGGGGCGAGGAGCTTGTTTTGGGGGCTCTTTGCATGAAGGTTTTGCTACCCCAAAAGCAGCTTTCCCAGGCTGCAGTGCCTCCCCTCTGATCAGGGACCAGTGGCTGCACAGGGGTTTTGTTCTCCTGCTGTCACTTGTTGCCTCCATCCAAAATTTCTAATCCACTTCTCCACTAATTGGTGCCCCCCAGGCCCTGCAGTGACCCTGGCCAGGACCTGCGGTGCATGCCTGGAGTATGTGCCCACGGCTTCTGTTCTTCCCTGTGTCAGCACAGATAAATTGAAAGCCCTCTTCTTCCCCAGTTGCCCCAGGAGGGTAGGGGCCAGCTCTGGGAGCATGCCCATGGGTGGGATATGGGCTTTGGAGGTGCTATGTGTGCAACCTCCCGTGCCCTGTGGCAGCACCCCACGTCCTCGTGCGGGAGCGTGTGTATGCCCGTCACGCCTGCCCGCGGCACACGCCATGCCTCCCCGGCCCTGGCGCCGGCATGAGTCAAGCCGCGGCAGTTAGCCATATTTTCCATCCGTCCCGCCGGAGACGTTGGGCAGGAAGCATTCCCGCATGGGTTGGGCTCGGGGAGGCCTCATCGGGGCTGGGAGATCCCAGGATCCTGCTGCCCCGTCACAGTCACAGCTGGGTGGGGACGCCCGGGCTGCTCTGCCAGCGTGTCCCCTCCCTGCAGCCACGGGATGTAGTCACAGGAGAAAGGGGGGGTGCGTGGGGGGGCAATGGGATCCATCCTGCTGCTTCCTCCAGGCTGGGATGCAACGGAGCTGGTGGGGAGATGTCCCCTGAGTGGGAGGGCTTGGTCCCCCCAGGAGGGCATCGCTGCCAGGCTGCTCCAGGCACCAGGACGTGTCCAGGGCCAGGCGTTACAGCCGCCTGCCCGGTGCATCTCGGGAGCTGGCAGCAGCCCCAAGGGCCATCTTAAGGTGGAGAGTGGAGGGGGGCTCAGCGCAGGGCTGGGTTAAGGTGGTGCTGGGCAGGAGAGGCTGCTCTCACCTTGGACCCCATCGGCTTTTTAATAGCTTTAATGCAGGGGATGACTGGGGAGGAATTGCCGTCTCCCATTGCTGGCCCCTGTCCCAGGATGGGAGGGCTGTGAAGGCTGCTGTGCTCACAGTCCCCGGCTACCTGGGGGCAGGAGCTCAGGCTCCCCTTTTGCTCCCCTTTTGCTCCCCTTTCTCTACAGTTGCTGCATGCAAGCAGAGGGAGCAGCAGCCTAGCTCGGGGCCATCCGGCTCCTTTCCTTGCTCCCACCACCCCTTTTTCAGCCGCAGCCCCGTGTCTCCTCCACCAGCTCCCCCCGGGCACTGGCTTGGCCGTGCTGTCCCAGTCCGTGCGGTTGTGGCACGTCTGTGGGGCTCGGGCGAGCTCGGAGACACTCCTGCTGCGCTGAGTCGCTCTCCGCAGCGGCTGCTCCTCCGAGCTGGCAGGAGAGAGGGATCAGGTGGCTCCGTCAGCTCCGAGCGCCGCTCGCGGTGCCAGATTTACGGCTAATTTGATGCAGCATGTAAACAAGCCGGCCAGTGCCAACTGGCATTAACTGGCACTCAGGCACTTCGTGAGGCTGCTGCACCGGGGAGAGGCGTCTTGGCGTGCTTGCCCCGGCCCCCGTGCACTGTCCTGCCCCACCAGTTGGATGTCCCCTGCCCCATGGGTGACAGGAGCAAAGCCCTGCCTTGGCTCCCCCCTGCCTGCACCTTGTGCCCCCCGTGCAGTCAGGGAGCTGCTCCTTGCAGGGGTCCCACTGGTGGTGAGGGGCTGTGGGGCAGCGGTGGGGTTTGCCCTCATCTCTGTCTCTCCCCTCTCCAGGCCTGTCCGGGAACCCGACCGACCTGGAGAAGAGGCGGCAGGTCTTCGGCCAGAACTTCATTCCTCCCAAAAAGGCCAAGACGTTCCTGCAGTTAGTGTGGGAGGCACTCCAGGACGTCACGCTGATCATATTGGAAATCGCAGCCATAATCTCCTTGGGCCTGTCCTTCTACCACCCTCCGGGTGGTGACAATGAACGTGAGTCCCTGCGGTCCCTGCAGTCTGGTGGGGTGCCCGGTGGGGGACCCACGTGAGCCCAGCTGTGCAGGAACAGGGCTTTGGGACAGGTGCTGTCTCTGGAAGGTCACCTCGTGGGTCCCTCCACCCTGGTGCAGATGGAGCTGGGAGCTACTTCTGCTCACCCTTTGGGTGGTGGCTTCTCCCCATCCTTGGGGTCCCTGGCATGGTCCCATGCAGGGACCTGCACTGATGGATGTGCCTGGGCACAGCTGGCACCATCGCATGGCTCAGAGCTGCTCCTTGCTGCTCCCCCAAGAGGTGCTCAAAGGCCAGGGGGTCCATCTGGTCCGGTGGCTTCCCAAGTCCCATGGGGCTTCTCTTTTGGTTTGGGCATGGAGGGACAAGGCTGTCTGTCCCCTGGTACCTCCCCCTGACCAGGAAGTGCTCCTCCGAGCTGTGACACCCCATGTGTGGCTGAGTAACGGTGTTGGGTGAGTTTCTCCTCCCCAGCCCCGGATCTCTGTATCGTTGGAGGAGTCGAGCAGGGGCAGGGACCTGGAGATGCAAGGAGACAGTGACTCACTCGAGGGTCATGCAGCGGAGGGAGGGCTGGGTGCTGCAACTGGAAATAGAAGCCAGTTGTCCCGGCTGTCTCAGCCCAACCTCTGCCAAAAATGAAAAGTGAAAAAAAGAGAAGGTAAAAAAAAAAAAACCAAAAACCAACCCTAAATGCCTCCAGGGATGTAAAAACCCTCTCAGGAGAGCAGGGGAAGCCCTTGGACCAGCTCATGGAGGAGGAGGGAGGAGTAACTGACTTCCAGCTCTGCTCTGAGCATGTTACTCAGAGGGAAGCTGGTGTCTTGTGCAAACAAGTTTTCTCCTCTGACTGCAGTGTGCGGCCAGTCGACAGGCGGCGTGGAGGACGAAGGTGAGTCGCAGGCCGGCTGGATTGAGGGGGCAGCTATCTTGTTTTCGGTGATCATCGTGGTGCTGGTGACCGCCTTCAATGACTGGAGCAAGGAGAAGCAATTCCGGGGCCTCCAGAGCCGCATCGAGCAGGAGCAGAAGTTCACGGTCATCCGCAAGGGGCAGGTGATTCAGATCCCAGTGGCCGAGATCGTGGTGGGAGACATCGCACAGATCAAGTATGGTGAGTGGAGGCAGTGGTGGTTTGGGTCTGTCCCTCCACCTCGGGAGCCTGGGAGTTCCTCCTCTCTGCTTTGCCAGCCCTTTTGCCTTGAGGGGAAGCATTGGCTCCTCCAGTTACTCTGTTTCACAGCGTGCTATGGCTGGGAGTGATGGGAGATGCTCCCGTGTGGATGATGGAACTCCACTCACCTTGCCGCTTGCCAGCCCAGAGCTGGTCTGGCAGAGCTAAGCCAGGCTCTGCACACAGCTTTGGGTTGCTGGTCTCAAAAATGATATATTTTCACAACCATGTCCTTGTTGGTGAACATCTCCTTGCTACGGAGATGTAGCCCTTGGGCTAAACTAGGTCCTGTTCCTTGTTTACCAGGGGGTATGCTCAGCCCGTTCAGCTCCTGTCAGAAAGGAGATTGGTCCAACATGGTGTTCACTTTCATATAGGGCTTTTTCCCTCCTCGGCGGGTGGATGATAGGATCGTGTAACAGTTTGGGTGTATCAGGAGGCTTTGGGAAGGATGTGGTGTTGATTCAGTAAAACCAGATGGGTGAAGCACTGATTGAGCAAACGTCCTCACAACGAATGCTTTCGTACATCAGTGAAGATTTTGGAGCTATTGGATATCATCTCATAATAACCATCTGTCTTATAATACCCATCTGTTGCTTCTCCTCCCTCTAGATTTGGTCTGAGACTGAGTTTTGAGTCCTTTCTCTGACACATGAAACCTCCTCCTGGGACAAGGCAGGCAGGGGTGAGCTGTGGCTGCCCTGGCTGGGGCTGACTCCCCCCTCTTTGCTCCTCTTCTAGGTGATCTCTTGCCAGCAGATGGGATCCTGATCCAAGGCAATGACCTGAAAATAGATGAGAGTTCGCTGACTGGGGAGTCAGACCAAGTCAAGAAATCGCTGGATAAAGACCCCATGCTGCTGTCAGGTGAGGATCCCAGGCGGCTCTTGCGTGGTCGCTGCAGGGCTGGGCTGGGTTTGTGGTGTGATGGAGAGATGGTTGCTCCCGATCCCCGTGTCCTGGTGTTGGGGAGGAGATGGGAACGGCGTGCCAGTGTCCTGTCTCACTGTGGCCTTCCTGTTGTGCCAGGTACCCACGTGATGGAGGGCTCCGGCAGGATGGTGGTGACGGCTGTGGGTATCAACTCCCAGACGGGAATCATCTTCACTCTCTTGGGTGCAGGAGAAGGAGATGAGGAAAAGAAGGTGAAGAAAGGTGAGGAGATCCACTGAACCTGCTTTTTCCCTCCTTTTGCCTTTCCCCCTTTCCTGGGAAGCATCCATCGGTGTGCAACAAGCTACACCCACATCCGTGGGATGCGGCTGTGTGTTAGTGCTGGTGACCCAGGCAGGTATGGTGAGCTCTCAAGGCAGTAGGGGGGATCCCTCCCTGCTGCCCCTTCGCCCACAGCCTGGGGATGGTGCTGCCTGAGGAAAGCCCCCTATGCACCCAGACCTCTGCTTGCCAACTCTTTCGGACACGGCTTGAACTCTTTCTTCTCCAGCCAGCTGCAGCCTGGAGTTGCAGGGTGGGGGTCAAGGCTCAGAGGGAAAGGTGGCCGATAGCGATGCCCTGCGGTGCTGTGGCACGGTGCTCCTTGCCTGCCCTGTGGTGGGAAGGTGAGTCCTGGTTGTCCGCAGGATGTTAGTAGCCCATCCAGAACCTTGAGGACTTTGCTGAAGATCTCTGCTGGTGTCCCCTGAGCTCCCTGGGGAAGGAGGCGAGGGGCAAAGGATGGCAAGAGGGAGAGGAGGGGTGGTGTGCTGGGGGGTGGAAGGTAGGAGAGCAGCCAGGTGGGCTGAGGAGTTCCAAATCCTGCTGGGACTCGAATGCTTTCCTGCCTCGGCTCTCACATCTTGCTGCTCTGCGCCAGCTCCGATACCAGCTTTAAAACCAGCATCGGTACAAGCCAGGCTTGGGAAGCTCCTGCTCTCCCCAGTGTCCCCACACCCCTGTTCAGCAGGTCTGGGCTCACTGGGAGCAGCTGTGAGGTGCGAGGAGCTGGCAGGAGGGAGCTGCCGGCTGGCATCACAGGCGTCCTTGTGCCAGGGAGCCCTTCCTGGGAGGTGATGCCAGGCGGGGAGAGTCTTGCCGGGCCTCTCCTGGCAGCCGTTGCGGCTCTGGGCCGCAGGTGTGCTGGGTTTCTCCAGCTCCGCTCACCCGGGGCGGGCGGCTGGCTCACATCGCTGGGATTTGGTGGCTGTGGAGCTCTTGGGGTTTAGCTGCCAGCTTGGAGGTGGGAGTACAGGGTGAGATGTGGGAATGGCGCTGCTGTCGGAGCTGAGCAAGCAGCTCGCCAGGAGCCCAGGCACGGTGCTCGGTGTTTTCCCAGCCTTTAAGCTCTGTCGCTCAGCCCCACAGCAAACCCAGCTCTGTGCCTTGCAGCCCTCAATTTGGGAGCAAAATGGGGCAGGGGGCTTCACTGGCTCATCCCTCACCATGATGCTGGGGTGTGAGTGAGGGAAGGTGTATAAAGCCCTTATCGCACTGGGTTTGTTTAGATTGCAGCAGCCCTGTGCTCCCCGTGTTGTGGAGGCACGTTGGACACCCACATATGCAGACCTTGCCCACCACAGACGTGAGGGGCAGAGCCCCCCCCACTATGGGTGTAGTGCCGCCCATGGTGGGGGGCAAGTCTGCACCAGGAGGTACCAGGAGGCAGGGAGCACTGGTGCTTGGCATGTGCTGCACGGAGACTGAGCTCCACTTACGGTTTCTTCTCCCCAAGGGTCTGGGACACCACTGGTACACTTTGAAGCACTGACAGGGGTTGTAGCAGGTGCTTTGCAGGTGGGAAGTCTGAAGCCTTGGGGATAGGGTACCTGGGGGAGTCGGGAAGCTCTGGAGCCTCCCCAGTGCTGCGAGCTGTGGACCAAGGCACGTGTGGCGTTCAGAGGGTGACTGCAGGGTGCTAAGCCCTGCGCATGGATGCTGCTGGAGTAGTGCATGGCCCCTGGGAGCAGGGCCAGCCCCAGGCTGTCCCACCAGCCGGATGGTGAACATGGGTCCATGTGCTCAGCCCTCCACCCTTTTTCTCTTTGAACAGGTAAAAAAACCGGAGCCCCCGAAAATCGCAACAAAGGTAACCAGCCTCTCCATCCTTTGAACCAGCACCACACTAACTACCGAGCATTCCTCCTTCCTTCCTTCCTTCTTTCTTCTCATCAGTCTGTGCTCTTTGCTGCTCCGGCGGGACTCTCGCCTCGTTGTCCTGGGAGAGGGTGCAACGGTCCTGCAGCCGGTGGCCCTGGCATGGCATCGTGGCGCCCTCTGGCATTCCACCATGGGGTTGTGTGTAGCTGGGATGGGGCTGGCCGGATTCCCCTGTGGCTACCTTGCCCCTGTGTGGGGAAAAGCCTTTGTGCAGGGAGGACAGGGCTCTTCCAGCAGCCCGGACCATTGGCAGAGCATCCCTTTCTAGGGGCAAACTTCATCCATGTTGACATGAGCTGCAGCTGTGACCTGGTGGCTCTGAAGCCCTTGTGCCCCCCCCAGAAGCCATCCCTCTGTGGGGCTTGTGTTTGGGCCGGGCTCAGGGAGAGACATGGGTCCCCTCACAGGGCCTGGCCAATGCGATGGTTGCACCCTCTCCTCCCATGGCCTCGACTCCGTGAGCGTCTCCTCGCCAGTGTTTCTCACACTGTTCTTTGCAGGCTGTGGAAGAAGCCCATTTCTGCACCTCTCTCTCCACCTCTCTCTCTCTTTCTCTCTCCTCTCAGCAGTTTGAGTTTCCCTCCTTCCCGTCAGACTGTGTCCGGGTGCTTGTTTTGTCCGTGTCGGGTCTGTCATAACCGTGGAGGTGTCCAATGTGGAACAGCCACGAGCTGTGGGGTGTCTCAAGCCATTGATTGAGTGGTGGCAGCCAGGAGGGGACAAGTCCCAGGGCAGCCATGGGCAGCTATGGGGCCACCACTGCTCCTCCAGCCCTGATGGCTGAGGAGGAGTCTCTCGAAGGGTGGAGGGGGGTGGTCCATCCCTCTCCCCATCCTCCAGCCAACCTGGGTCTCCCTGGTGGAGACCTTCAGCTGGACTGGACCAATTACAGCAGCTGAAAGCCTGGCTGTCTCGGGTCCTAAAAATGTGATGGATGACTCAAGACTGGGGTTCAAGGAGCTGGCTCCCTCCTCTTCAATCTCCATCTGAATTTCTAACTGTCCCCCTCCATCTCACCCCCTCAGTCACTCCCCTGGCAAGTGATTCCTGCTGAGCTGCTCACAGGGCACTGCAGAGGCGGCACCAGGAGGGAGTGGGGCACAGAGCAGGGATGCTCATCAGGGGACAGGGGTGACTGGAGCCTCTCTGGAGTCAACCCAAAGTGCTCCCCATCTGCTGTAGGGTGCAAAGCAGCCCTTGGGTGAGGCTAGAAGAGACCTGCCTCCACCTCAAACCCTGGCCAGAGGGTTTCTTGCAGCGCTGCCTTAGAGGTGTGACCAGCGCAGGGGTCACATCGCCAGTGTCAGCTCTGAGGATCTCTTATCCGTGGGGCTGGGGTAGATGGCAGAAAACTTCCCTGTAGAGAGGTGGCAGGGCCCCAGGACACGAGGTTTCCGTGTGCTCGGATGCGTGTGTCGTCGGGAATGGTTCGTGTTCTGGGTTTTCTCTCTCTCCCACCACCATCTTTCTCAGTGGTGTCCTACAGGTTTTCCTGGTCTCTCTCCTATTCACACGTGGTGTCTTATTTTGCCCTGGGCTGTAGCTAAAACTCAGGATGGTGTGGCCTTAGAGATCCAGCCCCTGAAGAGCCAGGAAGGGGTGGAAAATGAGGAGAAGGAGAAGAAGAAGGTGAAGGTGCCCAAGAAGGAGAAGTCTGTGCTGCAAGGGAAGCTCACGCGACTGGCGGTCCAGATTGGGAAGGCGGGTGAGTGGCAGTGTCTCGGCAGCAGCTGTCATCCCAAAGCTCTCCCAGAGGGCTGTCCCCTTCCCCTGCATCCCCTCACCTGCTGCTCTGCCTCTTCTTCCCCCAGGGCTGATCATGTCAGCCATCACTGTCATCATCTTGGTGCTGTACTTCGTGATCGACACGTTTGGGGTGCAGGGGCGGCCCTGGCTGGCGGAGTGCACCCCCATTTACATCCAGTATTTTGTGAAGTTCTTCATCATTGGTGTCACCGTGTTGGTAGTGGCTGTGCCTGAAGGGCTTCCACTGGCGGTCACCATCTCCCTGGCTTACTCCGTGAAGGTGAGACCACAATGCAGCGGGGTTGCTGGGGTCATGATGGGGAAATTCAGGCTTTTGGCTCTAACCTTCTGGGTCATGGTGCCTGTTGCAGAAAATGATGAAGGACAACAACCTTGTGAGACACTTGGATGCATGTGAGACCATGGGCAATGCCACTGCCATCTGCTCAGACAAGACGGGCACGCTCACCATGAACCGCATGACTGTGGTTCAGGCCTACGTGGGGGACACCCACTACCGCCAGATCCCTGACCCTGATGCCATCCTGCCCAAGGTCCTGGACCTTATAGTCAATGGTGTCGCCATCAACTCTGCCTACACATCCAAGATCCTGGTGAGTTGGAGAAACGCAGCCTTGTGTCCTGTGGCCTTCCCACCATTGGCCATCCCTGCAGCTCCCATCCTGCCATACTGATGTTTGGCATCGCTTTTCCTTTTCCTTCTTCCCCTCCAGCCACCTGAGAAGCAAGCGGGGCTACCCCGGCAAGTGGGGAACAAAACCGAGTGCGCCTTGCTTGGTTTTGTGCTGGACCTGAAGCAGGATTACCAGGCCGTGCGGAACGAAGTCCCAGAGGAGAAGCTCTACAAGGTCTACACCTTCAACTCGGTGCGCAAGTCCATGAGCACAGTGCTGAAGAACAGCAATGGCGGCTTCCGCATGTACAGCAAGGGAGCCTCCGAGATCATCCTCCGCAAGTAACTGTCCTCCCTCGCCACCCCGGTCCTCTCCCCGTCCTGTGGGTCTTAGGCTCTTGATGCACCGCAGAGCTGTTTTGGGGGGCTGCAGGGTGAAGGGTGCTCAGCCACTGTGGAGCAGGGAGGTGACTATTGGGAGGTGCTGCCGTGCAAAGTGTTTAACGCTCTTAAGGTGGTTTTGGTGGAGCTGTGGGTAAGGGGGATGTCCCCATTTTGCAGATGGGGAAGCTGGGTGATGGGGAGCAGATCGCTGAGCCGGCAGCCTGTGCCACCACAGGTCTCCCTCACCTTCTGTCCTGGTCCTGCGTTAGGTGCACCAGAATCCTGGACAAGAACGGTGACCCTCGGGTGTTCAAGGTGAAGGACCGGGATGAGATGGTGAAGAAGGTGATAGAGCCCATGGCCTGTCATGGGCTGCGGACCATCTGCCTGGCCTTCCGTGACTTTCCTGCTGATGCTGAGCCAGACTGGGACAGTGAGAATGAGATCCTGTCTGACCTGACCTGCATCGCTGTGGTTGGGATAGAGGACCCTGTACGGCCAGAGGTACTGAGCACCAGCTCTGCCCTGGCTGTCTTCCACCTCAGCCCCTTTCCTGGGCAAGGAGCCCCTTTTCCTGCTGCTCAGGACCACAAGCCCCTTATGAAAGCACAAGCAGCTCCTCTGCATCCACCCCTGAAGTGTGCCGTGCTACCAGCTCCCTGCTGCTGGCATTTTTCTCTTCCATACCTGGTAGCAGGCTATTTCTACCCCAACTTTCCCCGCAACTGCTATCAGGGGTTTGTGCATAAGCCAGACTGGTTCCACATGCAGTTGAAAGGTGCATGGGGACACCACGTAGGGGTGACAGAGGGGTGTTGGAGAGGGACAGGGCTGATCTTGCTGGTTCCTGGCAGGCATCTGGGCTAATGCAATAAGCTCTCCGATACCTGCCTCTTGATTACATTTTGGAGCTTGCCCCTGTGCTCCTGCCTTGCTTGCATCTTTCCTGATTAGATGTTCAAGTATCTGGGTCTGCGAATTGCATTACAGATGCCCTGTCTGCACCGGCTCTGGAGGCCATTGATTCAATTTGCTAATTTCTCACTAATATCCTCTTCCCCCACCGCTCCGTAATAGATAAACCCATTAGTGCAGCAACGTGCTGCCGGACTGGTGCGGGGGACGGACGAAATGCCCCCGTTGTGATGGATCCCGGGGCCATGCCTTGGCACCTGGCACCACGGCATGATGGGGAGGAGGCAGTGAGGTTGCCTTCCCCTTGGGGCAGGGCCTGGAAGATCTCGTGCTGTCTGTGCCAGAGGAGCTGCTCCGGACACGCACACGAGTCTGGCTGGAGCCGCGGTGAGGGCAGGAAGGTGCGGTGCAGGAGCAGCCGGCAGCGAGCAGGGCAGGCATCCTCTCCGGTCCCTGGTGGCTTCCCTCATACCTCAGGAATAAATGGCTGAGCTGGTTCTGAGGGTGGGAGGGGGAATTTTCGGTTCAGCATCTCATCCCCAGTGTGAGCACTGAGCTGAGCTGTGGGTGGATGCAGGTTCCTGGGCCCACCGGGGCCCTTTCCAGACCCTTTTAGGGAGGGTGGGAAGAGGATCTGCCTGGATCCCGGGATACCCAGTGCCAAACCAAAGCACCCTACCTTGCCCGTCTGCCCCCCTGACTCTGTCCTTGTCCCCCAGGTGCCAGATGCCATCCTGAAGTGCCAGCGTGCAGGGATCACTGTCCGGATGGTGACGGGGGACAACATCAACACTGCCCGTGCCATCGCCACCAAGTGTGGCATCCTGCTGCCAGGGGAGGACTTCTTGTGCCTGGAGGGGAAGGAGTTCAACCGGCTCATCCGCAATGAGAAGGGAGAGGTAGGACAGCACCCCGGGTCCTGCTCTGGAGCGGGTGTGGGTGGCCTTTTTGCCAGCCCCAGCAGCGTAAGCTGCTGAATCCCACTGGGTTTTTTCTCCTATCCTTGGATAAACTCAGCTGGTCCCTCCACTTGCCGGGATTCTCGGCCAGGGCAGCCGCAGGGGTGTCTGGAGGTGAAGGCGCTGTCCTGTCCCATTTGGGGTTTGCTTTCCTGTGGGACAGAAGCTTTCTGGGGGGGTCCCTTCCCTTTCTCACACGTGCCTTGTCCTGCAGGTAGAACAGGAGCAGCTGGATAAAATCTGGCCCAAGCTGCGTGTGCTGGCCCGTTCCTCCCCGACAGATAAGCACACGCTTGTGAAAGGTGAGTGCCCACCAGCTCCCCCAGCTGCTGTCTCCCACCAAAATGTCTCGTCCTGCTCTGCCCGGGTGTTTTTGCAGCATAATCTGTGCTGAGAGCTGGCCCTTGGGGCTTATTTTCTCTGAACTGCTTGTCTCCATTTCAGGAATTATTGACAGCACTGTTGGTGACCAGAGGCAGGTGGTGGCTGTGACCGGGGATGGGACCAACGATGGCCCAGCTTTGAAGAAAGCTGACGTTGGGTTTGCCATGGTACGGACAGGTGGTGGGTTTTCCCCAGGGGTAGCCCTTGCTCTCTGGCTTGAGAAACTAATCGCACGCTTGGCTATTCTCAGCACTGAAATTATTTCTGCACTGGTGAAACTCTTTTCCAAATCTACAGGATGGCTTAAAAAGAAAAAAAGAAACTTTCTTTGGAGGTTTGGTTTAACTCTCATGAACTTTGTAGGACTGTTAGCAAAAGATTGGGAAGCAATCCTCTGAGAGCCTGGCTTAGGGCTGGGCTCCTCTGTCCCACCTGGAGGGACCGTGCCAAGCTGAAGGTGACACAGCGCTTGTGGAGCATCCAGAGCAGGGACCTGCCTGGCCCCAGTTTCTGAACTGTGGGGTACAGGAGAGCCCTGGAAGCCAGTAACTCAGCGTGACTTGGTTTATCCCTGCAGTTCTTCACCCAGGCTCGTAATGGGCAGCCCAGGCTCCAAGCGTGGTGCTGACACTGACTTGAGGAGTTTATTTACAGTGAAGAACTCTGATCTCCTGGTTTGCTGCTTTTCTTTGCCCTGTCTGAAAGAAGCAAGAAAATAAACCTGTCAGTTTTAACGGGTTTCCTGTGAATTGTTTAAGTTTAGGTACGTGAGCGGGAGCCAGCTGCTGGGTGGAGCCTTACAAGCTTTGAGTAAATGAGAAATTTTGGGGGAGTAGGGATTTTTATGAAGGTGTTAAATATCCAAGTGCAATTCTGGAGCCTTTAGGACAAACAGCAGAAGGTAGCCTGTCTTCTCTTGGGGACCATACAGTGGGGCTCCCTGCCTCGTGTGCAGGATCAGACCCAGGCCAGGCACTGGGCTTTGCTGGGGGCTGGACACTGGGGCTGCACTGCCCTTGGGTCTCCAGAGAGCGGGGATCAAATGGCATGTTGGGGTACCTTCGGCTGGTCTGTCCAGCTTGCTCCAACACTCATGCTCTGCAACAGCCAGGGGGGTTCCCCTCTGAGACAGGCATCTCAAGAGCTTCTCTGGGAAGGCACCAGGGAACCAGCAGGTTACGGGCATGGCTTCGGTGCATTTAATTACTGCAAAGCGAGCGCCTCTGTGTGCCGGCGGTGAGAAACGCAGCGAGCCCAGCTCCTGCAGAGCAAACTGCACCCTTCTGAGATGCGGTGGGTGACTTTGGGGAGGCTGCGGGCAGCCCTGGGGCTGCCATCTCCCTCGGACAGGGCAGAAGGCACCAGGAAGGCGATGGGGCTTCGGGCTGCTGAACTCTCTCCCTCATCTGGGGCTTCCAACCCTTGCTTGCAGCAGAGATGCCCGGCCGGGGTGCCGGTGTTCCCTGGCATAAGTACGAAGCCATGTTTACAAGCTGTTCTCCAGCTCTGCTGCGCTGTGGCCCCTGTCTGGGGCACACACAGCGACAGGCTGTAAAGCTGCGCTGACTCGGAGCCCTGCTCTGGAGCCAAGCCGGTGTCTGTCCTTGAAGGCTTCGCTGCTTTGGAGCCTCTGCTCTCGGGTGTGTTGGTGCAGCCGCAGCAGGACTCGCTGTCGAATGCAGGACTGGCACCGGCTCCTCTGGATCTGGCGAATTTTTCTCTGGGGGCCGTTTCTGGGAAGAAGTGGAGCCGGGCGGACGGCGAGCCTGCTCCGTGACTCACCCCATCACTTTCTCCCTGGTCCTCAAGGGCATTGCAGGCACGGACGTGGCAAAGGAAGCTTCAGACATCATCCTGACCGATGATAATTTCACCAGCATCGTCAAGGCAGTGATGTGGGGACGCAACGTCTACGACAGCATCTCTAAGTTCTTGCAGTTCCAGCTGACCGTTAATGTCGTGGCCGTCATTGTGGCCTTCACGGGTGCCTGCATCACGCAGGTACGGGGCTGCTGGGCTTGGCAGGAGGAGAGTTGGGGGGTCCTGCAAAATGCGGAGTGAAGAGAAGGGCGGTTTCGGTGGCGTGACATGTTCTCCCCCCTCTCTCTGCAGGACTCTCCCCTGAAGGCTGTCCAGATGCTGTGGGTGAACCTGATCATGGACACCTTCGCCTCCTTAGCCCTGGCCACAGAGCCCCCATCCGAGTCCCTGCTGCTGCGCAAGCCATATGGCCGCAACAAGCCACTCATCTCCCGCACCATGATGAAGAACATCCTGGGCCACGCAGTGTACCAGCTAACTATCATTTTCACGCTGCTTTTTGCAGGTGAGCTGTGAGGCCCCAAGAAACGGCAGGGGGAAAAGGAAAGGGGCAGAGTCCCAGCACTGCCTCGTGAGCTGTCTTTTCTCACCAGTGTCAGGGACCCTTGTACTCAGCTGTCACCCGGTGACCCCATGTTGGCCAGGACAGAGCTTATTTAATAATGGATGGGAAGCCGAGGGGTGTTAAGGGAGAGGATTTACACTGAGGGTGTGGGTCTGCTCAAGACCTTGGTGGCTGCAGAGACAGTTTTAGCCAGGGCAGCAGGTTTTCAACATATTTAAGGAACTAAGGGTTCAGTGGGGCTTGCATGGGGGACTCCAGTTGGGTCAAGGGATTTTCAGCAAGAGCCTGGGATCCTAATTCCACTTCCACCAGTGCAGAGCAGAAGTAAGAAGCAGGATCTCATCTTCTCCTCTCTTCCCTGCCCTCCCCCATCCCCTCCCCAAAACCCCTTGTCTGCTTAGGGGAGAAGTTTTTTGACATCGACAGTGGCCGAAACGCCCCGCTCCACTCCCCGCCCACCGAGCACTACACCATCGTCTTCAACACCTTTGTCATGATGCAGTTGTTCAATGAGATCAATGCACGCAAGATCCACGGGGAGAGGAACGTCTTCGAGGCCATCTACCGCAACCCCATCTTCTGCACAGTGGTGCTGGGGACATTTGCAGCTCAGGTGAAGCTGCAGAAACAGCGTGGGAATAAGATGGTGGGGCTAGGAGGGGACTGTGACGCAGGCAGGACCTGTGTCTGCTGCAGTCACTGCCCACAGCTCTGTCCTGTCCCCTTATTCTTCTCTAGCAGCTTCTTGGTGACACAAAACCTGAATATTGGGGTCTGGAGCGTGTTGGGAGATGCCAGGGCCAGCCAGCCAGCGTGCCTCTGGTGTCCTGTAAAGTTACTAGCCTAGATGTGAGGTCCTTGCTTCTCTCATGATCCCAGGGAGGGGGGAAAAGATGTGTGCCCCTAGGGGACCTTTTCGTCCTGTGGCTATGCCACGCAACCCTTGGAGCTCCCTGGTCTGTGACTTGTTCTCTCCTGTGCTGTAGATCATCATTGTGGAGTTTGGTGGGAAGCCGTTCAGCTGCTCTGGGCTCACCCTGAGCCAGTGGTTCTGGTGTATCTTTATTGGAGTGGGAGAGCTCCTCTGGGGCCAGGTAAGAGCCAGTCTGGAAAACATACCACATGCCTCCATGCCACGCTGTGCTCGCAGCCCAGCCTGCCTTTCCCTTCCTGCTGCCTCACTGCCCTTGCTCTCCCCAGTATTTATTCATGGCAGCTTTGGAAGGGGGTGATGCTCCACCCCAATACCATGCCAGCAGTGAGGAGAGGAGGTTGCTAATCTACTCCTCGTTCCCACCCTGCTTGCAGTGGGACATATTGAGCGGTGGCATGTCTCGGCTGCATCCTGGCATCTCTCAGCTGAGTCCCTGGCAGCTCGTTGCAGGAATGCTCCCCCTTGGTTGAGGCTGGCAGTGGGCTCCGTGCTGCCATAGCCTGCAGGCTAAGGAGCTGCTCTCTCCCTGCCTCTCCCCAGCTGATCTGCACTGTCCCAACCAGCCACCTGAAGTTCCTGAAGGAAGCTGGGCATGGCATCACCAAGGAGGAGATCCCAGAGGAGGAGCTGCCTGAAGATGTGGATGAGATCGACCACGCTGAAATGGAGCTGCGGCGCGGGCAGATCCTGTGGTTCAGGGGTCTCAACAGGATACAGACGCAGGTACTGTGGGGCAGCGGGTACTGTGGGGCTCTTCCTTCTCTCTCTCTTTCTTTCTCTTTCTTTCTCTCCAGGGGGTCTGTCTGGAAAGAGGCGCCGGCTGCTGCTCAGAGGATGCTGTCGCCTCCTGGGCTAGACTTCTCCCACCACCTGTGCCTTTCTGGGTCTGCCCTGGTTGGGGAACCAGGACAGCCTGACTTTCGGGGACAGCTCGGGGTGGGGGGAGGCAGTGGTCTGTTCTGATGCAGAGCACGGTGTCCTGCAGCCTGAGGCCAGGCTGGTCTGCAGGAGGCTGGATGTGCTGGTGATGGGCACCTCGCACAGCAGAGGAGGGGGCTCGGAAGCTGCAGGGGGGTGCACGGAGCCACCTGGGCTCTTAGCGAGTTGTGCAGCAAGCAGGTCAGCATTGAAGCTCCTCTTGGTCACTGCTGGGACACTGCTGCCAGTGCAAAATGTGTCCAGGGGTCTGCCTGCACGAGACCCTCTCCGGTCTCACTCCTCTGCTGCTCTGTCCTTCCTGAGAGCCCTTTGGTCAAGGGCTCTTGCCACCCCTCCCTGCCGGCTCTCCAGGCTCCTTGCCTGGAGCTCTTGGCCCTGCAGCATAGAAGGGGAGGAGAACCTATCTGTTAATATGGTTTTTACATCAGCTGTTTCTCCCTGACTCAGTTTTTCCTGAAAGGATGTGTTTTCCCCCAGACTGCTGGCTGGGCAGGGCAGGGAGCGCTCCCTGCAGCGAGGTCACTGCCCCTCGTCTTTCCTCGAGGCCTGGGCAGAGCTGCCTCATGGAGGAAAGCTGTAGGTCCCCAGTGGCCCTGGCATGCATGGCTGCTGTGTTACCTTTCATCCCTCCTCCTCTGGCCCTCCGACAAATGGAGATAACCAAAATGGCCCAGATGCAGGGACTGGAGCAAGTGCAGCAGCCGTGTTGTGCTGCATTAACTTTGCTTCTCCTCTGTGAGATGTTGCCTTGATGGTTTCAAGGTGAGGTTCAGCCTGTTGAGGGGTGGCCGGGCTCTTCTGGGGGCCCAGGACAGCACTGGTCACTGGTGCTGCAGGGGGCTGAGCTGCCAGCTCGATCTGGTTCCTTCATATGAAAGATGTGCTGGGAGCACTGGGCTGTTTCAGAAGCAGTCCAGATGTTTTGGAGGCCTGGTAGGTATGAATGGCTGCACGACCAGCAGCCAGACGTGGCGCTGGGGCCAAGCCCGGAGCCTCCAAGGTGTCTCCCTGCAGCCATGGTGGACCTGGGCTGAAACAAGCTCTTGCAATGTGAAAAATGCTCCTGGACACTGGCACGTCCTGGAGCCTCTTTAGCAACTCCTTTCCCGGCTGTGGTGCCCTGTGCATCGAGCAGAGCAGCTGGCAGGTCCAACCCGAGTGCCTCGGGGCTTCTGTCCCGAGTCAGTGTGTCCTAAGTGAGAGCACAGGGCTCTTCTCTGGGGCCCAGCCTGGTGCACTGGGGAAAAGAGGGTCCCTCTGTGGAGGGATATCAAACTGGGGAAGGAGTGAAGCAGTGTGTAAAATATCTCCAGGGTGAACTAGAGCTGCACAAGCATCTGGAGGAGGTGCCCCTTCCTGAGGAGCCTTGCGGGCAAGCCGGGTTGGCACAGGGCTGTGTGCTCTGCCAGCGGGCTGGCTGGCACAGGGCTGAGGACAGTTCAGCTGCAAAGTGTCTGGGAAGCCACGGTGGCACCCAGCTGCTGCTTGGTTCCTCTGGCCTCGGTGTGCATCCACCGAGCAGCCGTGGCCCACCACCAAGGGTGCTTCCTTGCTGCATCCCTGCCTGCCCCTACCAGCTCTGCTTCCAAGCCCTGTGCAGAGCCGTGAGCCTGGGAGAGAGGCTGAAACATCTTCCACCACGGCCGGCTGCTGTGGGAGCTGCAGGCGCGTGGTGTGTCCCAGGATTCAGCGCCTCCAAGAGTACATCCCATGGGGCTGAGGGACCAGAAACCCTTTCCCAATGCAGTTTTCTGGACCACCGGCTGCCAGCTCGCACCTCTGCCCACCCTCTGTCTTTCTCTGCTCCTCCTGCAGATTGTCGGGATAACTCAAGGTGTTTCCTCTGTCGCTCCCTCCCACCGCAGTCTATTTCTTGGTGGTGGGATAAACCCTGCCCCTCTTGCACCTGCGAGAGCCGGGCAGAGGCTGGAAGCCAACCTCTCCTCTGCTCCCAGAAATGCCAGCCAAACCCGGTGTGGGTTTACGGGAGCGCGGGGTGGGGGGGCCTCTCTCCTCCCTCCTCCCCACCTCTCCATCCTCCTTCTTCCTTCCTGTCCTTGTGTGTCTGCCCAACCTCCCTGCTCCCCTCCATCCCCGACCCCTCTCCCTGTCTCTGGCCGGGGCAACGCTATCTCACTCTCTGGTTCTTTGCAGATGGACGTAGTTTACACATTCCAGACCGGCGCCTCCTCTTTGCAGGGAGCCCTCAGGAGACAGCCTTCCATCGTGAGCCAGCACCACGATGTAAAAAATGTTTCTAGCCCAACCCATGTAGCTCTTTCCTCCGTCAATTCCACTCCCACCACTTCTGCTGTTGCTGCTGCTGCTGCATCTCCTCCTGCGGGCAGTGAGTGATAGTCTATTACAATGCATGACTTCTAATAACCACAGAGAGCACCTGCACCAACCTAACCCAGCCTGTTCTCTCTCCCTCTAACCCTTGACTCGCACACTGATTTCCAAAATGAAGGATGGGGCGGGAGAGTGTTTTTTAAAAAAAAAAAAAAAAAGTTTTTATGCTGTTGCATCTTTAACAAGTCTGTGATATTTTCTGGTCCTTCCCCCCCCCCATTCATTGTTGCTTCCTCCATTTTTACCTCTTCTCCTCCTTTGCAGGACTGATGTATGAGTCCACCCTGCTGAGGGGTGCAAAAATTGGCGGTTCTTGTTAAAGGAACCCTGTGTTCATGAGCAACTAAAAGCATTGCTGTGAAAAGGGCATGCTGCGCCCAAAAGCTGCCGTTTCTTTCCGATGCGGCTCTGCCCAGCCCGGGGATGCCCCGGGAGGGCAGGGATGGGCAGAGGCGTTGCTTTACCAAAGCTGTAAATCTCTTTGGAGGCAGAGTGGCCACTTGGACCTTCCCACAGCAGTTAGTGTGCTACTGGGGTCGGCTGAGCTGTGGTAACGGGCTGCCTGTATGCTCTCTGCCTCTTGCACGTGTGTGAGAAGGGGTCTTTGCTCCTGCCTTGGTTGGCAGGCTGGATGGTATGTGACAGCAGCCAGTTACCGTAGCTCAGCTGGCCGGTGGTGACACATCGGAGCTGCTCGGAGCCGCTCACCCGCAGCTCAGCCCGCTGTTTCAGAGCTGGCTTGTAAGCAAGGAGCCTCCTCTGTCCCGCCTGTGAACTTGCATGCCGTGCAAGACCAAGCTGAGCGAGCCCACGCACGTAAGCGTACCCTTTGCTGCCCTGCAGCTCTGCGGGGACAGCACAGGGCTCCGCTGGTCCCCACGTCGTAGCCGGAGCATCGCTGCCCCATTGCAGCGGCTCATCGGTGCCCGGCTTGTTCTGCACCCGCTGGTTCTCAGTGTAGGCAGAGACACGCAACTCTCTGCATGCGAACGGAGAACAAAAAAACGGCCCTGCTGCACATCAGTGGCAGAGCTGGATCCTGGGTCTAGCTGTGGGTTTCCAGACCAAAGAAAAAGCCCTCTCTGGTGCAGTGCCCCTCTCTGTGTTCATTGTGAACTGCATATACGGGCTTGTGAGCACGTGAGCGTGAATTCTCTCTGCAGGGCTGTGCCAGGCTATGAGTAGGTATCTTTCCCAGATAATTGGCTTTTTTTATTGCACAGTCATTTTCTGTGTTCTCCTCTTATTAAAGAAATATCCTTGGTGACATTTTGCATAGCTTACAGTTTCCACTGTTTATGCACTGTGGGAGAGAAGAGAGAATTTCTGATAATTTTGTTTTCTCTCTATTTAGCCGACACTGATGCTTGAATTTTATTTTGTTTAACCCCAGTGTTTCTGAAGCAGCACAGCTGCCTTCTGTTCCTGACTGCATCTGTGCACCACCAAGACTTTCTAATCAGAAGAAAACCTGCTTAGAGGGGTAGTGGGCTTGGGTGGACAAGACCAAATTGCAGGGTTTTTTTGCAGTCTGTGAATTAATGTCCTCCCCGATTTGCAGCAAGGGAATAGATAACTTGGATAGCTTGTGCCCTTCCAGGCAGCAAACAACTTTACCAGAAGCTAACCCAGGTCGCTAAGTCTTCCCTTTGTTTTCTGCCTAGACTTTTCTCTATTTCCCTCTGCTGCTTCCCTTCCCTCTCTCTCAAAGCTCCACTTTGCTCCATATAGATTCATGGTGTCCCTCTGTCTTCCACTTCACTCTGTGGGATGAGTTCTCCAGGGCTGGACCTCAGCAGCCCCGCCTGCTGTGTCCCTGTTGGGGCAATGGAGGAGAGGGAGGTCTTGGGAAGGACCCCGCAGGAGATGGTTTGCAGAGCTGAGCTGGTCTCCTTTGGGGGTTTTGCCCTGGTTTGCGGCAGCTGAGCAAAGTGAACCAGGGGTCAGTGGTGGAGCTGATGCTGGCTTCCTGCAGGAGATATAATTTCCACCTCCATGGGAGCAGTGGTATTTGCCAGGCACATTGTGGTGCTGCAGTGATGGTGTGAAATGAGAATAAATTCCAAGTTTGCAGGTTGTGAAGGTTTTGGATGGAGAGGAGACACGAGCCTGACCGTGGGCAGGGAGGGAGGTGGGCTTTCAGCTTGGTTGGGGAGAATGTCATTGTTTGCACTGCCTGGCTTGTTCAAAACACTGCTGTTAAGTTCCTGTGACAAGGGAACAGCTGAATTAATTTCACAGCAGTTGCTGACAGAGATGGTTAAATCAAAGTAAGAAAATCTGAGGAAAGCCGGAGCAGAAGTTACTGGTGGAGCCGAAAGCAGTGCTGTGTGGTAGATAGGGTCTGAACTCGCCACTGCTGGAGGTGGTGGGCCAGGGAATGCTTCTGCAAAGCTAGTCCTTCTTCTGAGCTTGTACTAGACTGACCACCTAGTTGCTTTGGCAGTCACCTAGACTCTCGTTAGCTTGTTTGGGCTGGTTATACTTGGTTTAATTGGTTTTGCACACTGCATTTTATTAGGGGTCAGTGCTTTTGTCGGTGCTTGCAGTTGCTGTTTTCAAGACGCTGATGATGTGACAGATTATCAGTCTTGGTAGAAGGTGGCCTGCTTGGTGGTCTCCCTTGTCCTGTGCATTCACACTAAACATTGAATTTATCCAGGATCTTACTGTGGTCTTTAGTGCAGCAAACACAGCTCTGAATCTCTGTTCCCAGCTATGTAAACTTTCCATTTTCACAGGCCAGCTGGTGCTCCAGCATCATGGGGGTACCTGGCCCACGCTCATCTCCTCATGAGTGTCTGCCATCCAGCTCACGTGTGCGTGTGCCCGTCCGTGTGTGCGTGCAAGAGCTGGCTTGTTTGTTTCTAGCCGGGATGTGCTGAGCCTGTGCCAGGGGGATGCCGTGTTGCTGCCCCATGTGGTGCAGCACCATCTCTCTGAGCCAGATGGAGAGCGGACTCAGAAAGGCAACCCTCGCGAGAGGGGCAACCCTGGAACACCTTGCAGGTAAAATCTCCAGGGTTCCAGGCATGAGACTCTTCTTTGAGTAACTTCTCTGGACTGGTTTTGTGAGTGCTGTTTGTGTTGAGACCAAAGATCCCTAGGAGGCTCTCGCTGGCTGTGCTGGTTGGTGACTTCCCTCCTCGCCTGCCCGTGTGCCAGACCAAGGTGGACAGTTTAACCCGGCTCATTTCACCAGGAAGAGGGGTGTCATCTCTGCTCACCCACCAGATCTGCAGCCCATTCGCAAAGAAGCGGCAGAACACGCACCTACCTTTATTTGCCTCATCAGCTTGCAAGGCGATATCTGAATCGTTCTCCCTCCAGCAGCTCTGCACACTCTCTGCTCCCTCAGCCACCGGCTGAGCAACGAGGAGGCTCTCCAGGGTGTAGCATAGGGATACTGGGGAGGAGCACTCATTTGTGGGATCTGTGGCTCTCCTCCCTTTTGTGACCAGCTTCAGTCCACGGTGACACCATGAGAGCAGGCAGGGGACATGAGTTCCTCGAGCATTGGGAGCAGGTTGAGGTTGCTCATGAGTAGCAGTGCTGCCTCCACAGGCAGGAGTCAGAGCAGGACACTGACACTGCTCTGTGTTACCAACTTCTCCACTGCACCCAGCATTGCTGAGCTGTCTTACAGTGGTCTGGGGGCACCTCCTTCTGAGAGGAGGAGCCGAGCAGATCTCCTGGTCCCAAATAAACTCTGTTTAACAGAGCAGAGGCATTTATTGCTTCCATAAAATACACACGAGCTTGTGCAAGATGCTTGGTCCCTGCTGACAACTTTTGCCAGTAGCTTCCTCTATAAAGGGAGGAGATGGCCCAGTTCCCAAGTGACTGGGAGGGTGCCACGAGCCAGGAGGGTGCTGGTGTGACCAGCAGGATGGGGGGGACCTCTGGAGAGAGGCAACGTGCTGGCTCTGGCCTGAAAGAGTCAGCGGGGCAGAGCATCGCTGTAAGACACAACAGAGCAACCTGAGGGATGCTTTGGAGGGCACTGTGTGGTGGGTAGCTCTCAGCTTTGCAGTAAAAGGCAAAGCCATGTGCGTGATTTCACCAGGTCCTCTACAGCTTGGGAGACCTTCAGCTGCACGGTTTGTTGGCTCTGCTTCAAAAGCCCACGTATTGCATCGCTCTCCTTCAGTTTATGCCTCTTGACATCTTTTGAGCAATTATAGCCCTGAGTCCTCCACGAGAGCTAGAGTGTTCTACCGCACCCGAGGTGCACATGTTGGTTGTTTCGTGCATGCCAGCGTCTGCACCGGGGTGGAGAGGTCTGCTGCAGCCCCAAGGCGCTGCCACCTCCTGCCCCTTTGTTCACTGGATCTAATACTTGTCACCCATCTGACCCAACAACTGTGACTTAGCTGCAAGGGAGGATGACAGTTGGAAGAGTTCAGGGCTGAATTTCCAGAGGAACTGGAGAAAGCAGTGAATCCACTGCTAGCCACCATCCGGGCTTGTTTCCAGACCTCCCCCTTCCAGTGCAATGGAGTAGCAGAGCCATAGCCCGGTTGTCCAAACCGGGCTCTGGATCTCTTGCTTGTAACGTGTTCAGTCTGGCTTTTGGTGCTGACAGCCTGTGGAGGAGGCTCCTGTCACAGAAGCGGTGTGTGGCCAGGCTTTCTAGCAACGTTTGAGATTTATTTTTCGTGCAGAGCATCCAAAAGAATAGCTGCCTTTGGGAACCGCTGGCTCTTCTTCAGCATGTCGGTGTAGGGAAGGATCCAGAGCTCCAGCCCGGGATCCAGGTGGCAGCTGTGTGGGGAAACTCACACAGATCTGGCTTCCCTCTTGCATGTTTAGCTGGGTCCAGTTTTACTGATCATGGCATCTACTTGGACCTACTGCTTCACATAGGCTTGAAAAGTTTGTGACATCTTTTTCAAGCCTATTCCTTTCTATAGGTCTAAAAATGAAATAGAACAAACACACATCGCTCCCACAGTAGTTCTTTGGCTTGAAGTGAACCCACTGTTTGTCTAACCCACCTCTTTTTTGAGTTGTAGTTCCACTTTTTTGTCTTCGTTTATACACACAGATATGCGTGCGCACACATAATGACAACTAATGCATTTTGGCTTCCATTCATTCAAAGTGATCTGGTTTTTTGAGGTTTTTTGTGTCTTTTCTTGCAGCTTCTGAAGTCGCCCCGTAGTTGGTTGATTCCCCATCACACACCTAGTGCCTGAGTCTGATCCATGTTGGCCCTCCTAGTTCACCATAGATCTCTCATTTTGACTTAGCTGTCTGTTCAGTGGTGGTGACTGTTGTTGTTGTGCTTTTTGTTTTATTGTGTCTTTATTATTTATTTTTACTTTCTCCTGGGAGCTCTGGCCTCTCGTAGCTGCTACTAACCCCTCTTTTGTTTATCCCCCACGCTCCTCACCTCCCGGCAGATCAAAGTGGTGAATGCGTTCCGTAGCTCCTTGTATGAAGGCCTCGAGAAACCCGAATCCAGAAGCTCCATCCATAACTTCATGACTCACCCAGAGTTCATCCTGGAGGAAGACGAGCCTCGAACACCATTCCTTGACGGCGCTGAAGACGACCCCGAGACTGATGGACTCAAAAAGCGAGGTGGGGGTAGCCTGGGTGGATCTACATCCCTCAACAGAAATAACAATGCAGTGGACAGCGATCAAGCTGAGGTCACCGTCCCGGAGCCTGAAAGCCCCTTACACAGCTTGGAGACATCAGTTTGACCTTAGAACTTTGAACCCCCCCTCCTCCTCCACCTTCGCCCCTCGCCCTGTGTGATATTGGCACCAGTAACTGATCACACACTGCGGTCACTTCGTGTCAAACTGCTCATACATATATCATTTTGGTGTTTTGTTTTCAGGACTTTTTTGTTTTGTGGGTTTTTTTTGGGGTTTTTTGTTTGGTTTTTTTTGTTGTTTTTTTTTTTTTTTACCATTATTTAGCAGTGGGAACCAGAGTACCACAATGCTGGGTGTTGGGAGAGAGGCTAAGCCAAACTTGTGCATCTCCATCCCTAATTTTCAGTGGTACTCACCCAAGTGAAGCAGCCAGGTTATTTCCTCTCCAAGAGTTGGGCTCCATGCATCTGTAGGGGGTTTTCACTTTGAAAAATGCATGTTCAAAGAAAGTTCAAATTGTTGTAGTCTTACATGCACGCTCTCAGCCTGAGGGCTGGGGTGCACTTGTGACTTTATTTTTTTTTTTCCACTTGTGGTTTTTAGGGTTTTCTTCTAATGTTGGGGTTTGTTCTTTGCTTGTGAGATTTGCTCCCAATAACTTCACAGTGGGAAGTGGGGGAGTTAGCACTCTAGTGCGAAAACTTAAAAATAAATAGAAAAAACCCCAACAACCCAGCCAGAGGGAAGGTGTTTACTCACAGGTTAATAGATACAGGGATGTACACCAGTCTTCCACCTTGAAAAATGGTACCTAGCCTTTACAGTTCCTTCTCTGTATGTCCACACACACTTTTCCCTCTCTGTTTCCAAAACAGTAATTGGTAGACAAGGAGCAACGGTGACTTGGCTGTAACCTTGCTAGATGTAAAAGATTCTGATTTTTCTTCAAAGCAAGGTGGAGGTGAACGGGCAGTGGTGAAGAAAAAAAAACCCATGGTTGTGAGAAATGGGGCTCCTTCCTTGGGAGTCTTAAGAGAGGCATCTCTTCTGCTCTTGAACACCTGTGAAACTTTTGGCGAGAGCCTTGCAAAGGTTTAACGGCTCCTGCCGTCAGGAGCAGAGGGACTCATGCCCATCCTGGCTTGTCTGTACTCTTGGGTTAAATAATCCTTCAGCCTTGGAGTACGAGCTCTGGTTAACTGCTGAGGAACCCCAGAGGATGCTGCAACCATGCCCAGCTCTGCACGTCGCTGCCGAAGTGTTGGCAGGCTGAACGGAGAATAAGCATCAGGTTATTGACAGTACATTGGGTCAACTCCTAGATTATGGAAGGGATGAGTCAGGTTGTCCCTTTAGCCAGTGGAAGGGAGGGGAGGCTCCCTAGGAGTGGGAGGACCCTTGATTTCTGAGACACTTCTGTAGCTGGTTTGCCAGTGGAGGTAATTCCTCGCAGAGGTGGCAGATTGGTTGGTTGGCTGCAGGTCTTCCAGAGAAGGTGCTGCATGGAGGCTTTGCCTCACTTGCTGCTCTTTTGAAGGTCATCTCTTCACCTTGCATTTTTTTGGAGCACAGGCCCCAGGTGTCCTGGGCAAGTTGGCTCTGAACTGACCCTCTTGTGAAGCCATGGGACAGAGCAGGAGGCAGGAGTTTGCTTTACTTGGGCTTAGTTTCTTCCCTATGGGCTCTTGCTGGTGCACCCCTGGTTACTGGCCCCAGGCAGGCAGGGCTGGAGGAAGCTCTGCTGGCCTTCTGTTCTTTGTCCCGTTTGGCATGGTTGGAAGCAGAGAGAAGCTGGTTGTAACTGGCTGTACAACATCATCATCTTTGCCCAACCTCCATCGCTGGAAGCAGAGAGGTTTTAGTGAGAGGGTGGGCTGGCTGGTTTCTTCTTTTCTTTCCTTTAAGAACGCACAGCAGAATCTCCCGTGCCTTCTCCGAGCACTGCCTGCAGCACCGCCTGCCACGCGAGGGCCCAGTACTTTGCCAAGAAATAAGTGTTCCTTAAATGACAACACAAACCAAGTGTCTTTGTTTTGTTTCTAGCCCAGCACCCACTCGTCCCTTCCTTGGGGTGGGAGGAGGGAAGGACGAGGTCGCCCCATTCCTGCCCCAGGTAGCTGAGGAAAGGTCCTTCTCCCAGGTCTCCTGCCTCGGTGCTGGCGAAGGGGGTGAAGGCTGGGCTCCGTACACTGCCAACAGCAAGAAGAAATTGCCACCACTGCCCATCTCAATTGAAAATTCAGTGTCAAGCCCCCTGCCTGCACAGACAAACCCGTCGTTGCCCTCCCCATTCCTTCTTCACACAAGCTGAAAAAATACCTTGGGCAGGACCAGGGGGTTGGGGGGGGTGTTTTCTTGGGTTATAGGCAAGTGGTGACAGGAAAGACAAAAGGGGTGGTTGTGGGGTTTGGTTCTGTATTAAGGTGACATTGCTTAAAAGATCACTTTTTCTATTTTAAATACCTG
>VFFE01007207.1:472991-483362 GCA_008921705.1 Burhinus oedicnemus
CCCCCCGCCCCCCTTTCGCGTCCCTGTCCCAGTGGTCTCCCGGGGAAACGGGGTCCTTGGGCAGGCTCTGGAGAGGTTCGGTTGGGCAAATTGAAGATTCCTATGCAGGTGTCTTATGAGTATCCATTATTTCCAGTTAAAACCTTGTACCTTCCTTTTGTAGCAATGCGTATAAGGGGCGTGCTGTAATGTAGTCATCTGACAAATTGCTGCTCTGTTCCCCAAAGGAACTGCCTTCAGGATCTGACTAACTCTGGATGCACCCGGCTGTCATCTTAATTTCTCCTTTAGGTTGTTTAAAACAACCCAATTGGGTGACGTTTGTTTTTGTTTCTTAAGAATTGGATCTCAGAGATTTCTGTTTCCTTACGTTGATGTTTATAATGGAAGTGCAGAAGTGATTTTTACTGTTGCAGGGATCAGTGTGGGGAGCCTACGGATTGTTCCCAGAACTGGTGCTTTGGGGTGCATGCTGCACTTGGAGATTGCGCTCTGGGCCGTGCTTTCAAAATAAAACACTGTGTTATTTGATTGTAAAAAAAGGAGATCTTCTGGGGATAGTGGATTTTGAAATGATACCAGAACCACCACTGTGGCACGTGGTTGAATTAGACATGCATTAAACTGATCAGGCTGAACAGATAGGGTGAATTTGTTGCTGGATGGCCAGGTGTTTCAGGAGGAAAGCTTCCTCTTGCTGTTGCTTCTCATCTAAAATGGCACCCTTCCAAATGGCTGTTTCCAGGGGAAATTGACTCTTTTTGAAATTTAATAAAACATTTCAGGGAGGAAGATGAATCGTCATAGTAAATTGCTGCCAGGCCCTGGTGTTGATTTCGGAAACAGAAGAAGAATGAGTTTCTTTTCTTTAAATATGCCTGTCTCACCCAAGAGTAGATGTAGCAGCTTTAGCAGTCCCCTTAGTTTGGAATTGATTCCCAATGCCCATTCGGGCACTGAGGAGGAAAAGCCAGTGGACAAAGAGAACCATAGAGGAAAGCCACCCACTAAAATACAGGAAAGAAGGGGTTATGCATTAAGGGAAAGCCACTACATTAAAAATTGATGCTATCTAAAAATTTGTTAAGGGTTTTGGACCTGCAGGTACTGCTACACCTGTGTGTCTGCAGGCATGCCTGTTGCCACTGAAGAAGATGGAGAAAGCTTCTGTATTGAATGCGGTATGTTAAAGCATGCACTGTTGCCTGAAAGAAGAGTGAAGACTTCCATTGTGTGGAACTTCGGATTTGTGGTTCACCTGGTGTTCCATATCCAGAACAAAAAAAGAAGTCAGTTGTAGCAAGCCAGGTACTCATCTGGGGACACTGACTCTTTGGTGACATCTCCAAGCAGAGCGTTGTGTACGTTGGGCTGTGGCAAACAGGCAGGGGTCACAGCTGTAAGCACTGTAGGGAGGGTGAATGTGCTTGTAACGTGTCTGTGTCAGCCATCTCCCCAGACAGAGGTTTTAGCAGTGGGAGTTTGATGTATGTTCCCAGCTCTCATGTTGGCAGTGATGGTGTGGCGGAGCCAGCGGGCTGGTTTTTTTAGCTGGAAGAGGAGAAGGAGTGGACTGCAAATGTGCCCAGGTAAACGAGCTGTCAAAGAGATTTGCTGTAGATGTGTATTGTACCAGTGCAGCTGTTGCAGCTGCAGCAATAGTGGATTGTGGAGCACCTGGAGAAGAGGGGGAGTTTTTTCATGGAAGCAATACTATTGAAAGCCTTTTGATGCCAGAAATGAGGACACACATCTGTTGTCTGGAACTTCTCAGTTGACACTCAGTATACGTGGCACGCTCCCTGCGATGTTTAAAAAGTGTGTCAGGCAGGGCAGGGACTCGCCTTGGCACTTCCATGTTGCAGCAACACTTGCAGACCACGCACCCTGCACGGTGGGCCAGGACCTAAAAGTGATGGTGCTGTTGGTAATCTGAAGCTTGGGAAGAACTTCTGGATTTTTCTGCTGTTCCACGTGAGTCTTTGCCCCATGAAGGTGATGTACTGAGCTGTTTCTTTTCAACAGATAGGCTTAGAGCCAGCTGTGGTTTAACATCTTCAGGCTTGGGTGTTCCTGTTCCATCTTTCCCTACTGAGCAGGTGCTTGGTAGGAGAAAGGACATGAATCTTAACCATGGGACTCAAACTCTTAACTGCATACTGCTGTGAAGGAGCTCAGATATGAGAATGCACTTAAATAACAGATAAACAGAGTTATTATAAAATTGATTACTGAAGACACTTTTTTTCAAGGCAGACTTATTAGATGCTCATACAGATTGTGAGACCGTCAGTTTCCATCTACAGGATGTGACTGTACAGCATTGTAGAAGAAATGTTTTTCGTGGCTTTGGAGAAAGCACAACACAAAAATACGCATTTAACTGTCGATACGTGGACCCTGAACCAACCACAGAGTACTTGACAGTGGCCCGCTGGATATCTTTTGATACACTGCACCAGCAAAATCCCCTTTTAGGAAACAGGCAGCTCCCACTGGCTTTGCTAGAACTTCTGCAGTAGAAACTGTCCTACGAGAACCGAGTTACCAAATTCAGGTGTGGCTTTGCCTTAATCCCCTTGCCCCTGCCTTTCCAGCTTCTGACAACACTGCTGCTGCTGCGTGCACAGTGCTAGGTGTCAGCTGCCATGTTTTAAATTTAAAAAAAATTAAAAATAATGGTTAAGGACTTTGAGCACAGGAGCACTGAGAACAGGTTAGCAGTTGCGTAAGAGATTTGCTTACTTATACTGCTGAGGACCATCAAATTCTTCAGGAACTCCAGCATTCAAACCATCTTCCACGGCATCACTTGAAGCAGGAAATAGCTGCTCAGTGAACCTCTCTATTTTTTATGTGTTAAAGTGACTTTAAAACAGCAGAAGGTGGAGCAGCATCCTCCTGGGAGGGAGAATGGGGCTATTCTCAGCTCATTCCAGCATTCCCAGATGTCTGACAGGTGCAAGATTCTTGGCCTGCAGGTGGAGGCCAGTGGGGAACTGCAGTTCTTAGTCAAGTGCTGCCATCGGTCACGTCGAAATCAAGTGTCACTGTTGCTCTTGGAGAGAGAGATGGGTGAACAATCTTAGGCTTGATACTGGTTTTCTGCAGAGCAGCACGCTCAGATCTGAACGCTTTGTCTTGGCCACTTTACTAGATCCTGCTATAAAAGTTGCTTTGAAGAATTCCTTCTGCCTCTTGATGTGTCAAGCTAAAGACAGATCTGTACTGAAGCAGTGTCTGATCTGATGAGTGCTTCAGTACACGGTTATTCTTTGACAGTTACAGAAACACCAGGCCAATCTGCCCTTTCAGGAACAGATTGATTTGCCTGTCATCTTAAGGAAGAACATCCTAATTCAGGTCCCTGAAGTGGCACATCTTCAAATAGAATTGATCCAGCTGGCAAGGGGCAGATGTGCCTCATGGTTGCGGTAACTCACAGCTCTGGCTCTCAGAGATCACCGTGAAAGGTGACCTCAACTCAATGGCAGAGGAAGCTGAGACAGTCATCTGCTTTAACCTTTGCCTTCTTGGCTGGCAACCTTGCAGTCTTTGCTCTGAGAAGGTCTTGAGTGCTGTAACCCTCCGTCTCAGAACATGCTGCCAGTCAATGTTTAGACAGTATTTAACAGCTAGAATTGACTAAAATGTGAAGGGTAGAAATTATGACTCTTCTGCTTCAGCTTTGGACAGCTTAGATTTTCATACAGAAAATGAGATGTGTTAGCAAGAGGTTGTTCTGTGCTTCAGAAGACATGAAGGTGTGTGATTTGCATATGCATTATAATGCACTGTTCTATGTCTCTGCGACACATAGCGCACTGCACTTTCAGCCTGTGGAGTGCGGTAACAAGCAGGTAAATCGGCAGTGGCTGTTCTGCAGCTGGGGTAATGCTGACCGATTGAAAAGAGGGGTTAGTTCCTGGTTCTCTTCCTTCCTTGTCATCTGACTGTCCTCATAAACAGAGGTGTTAAGCATCTTTTTGGAAGAAATTAAAGGCGCAAAGTAGCCAGCAAGAGAGGCTGTCCAAGTGAAATACTTTGTGCTTCATAACCAAAAAGTACCCATAGGTAGGTGCAATAATACTACTCTCATGCATTTTTTGGGGTGCAAAAAATTTTGTTCGCCTCTTGCTGTTCGGTAGGGGACAAAGGCAGGACAACAAGCCTGTGAGACAAACTAGACAGACTTTCATTGTAGTATGTATCTTCCCTTGGCAAAGGTAAAGTTTATGGCGCTTGTTGGCTTGTTTTTCCTGACTCCTAGCTACTGCATCTGTAATTATTGATTTTATTTAATTTTTTTTTAAAAAATTATTTAATTTATTTAATAAATTAAATTTTATTTAATTTTATTTTTTACAAAATGAATTCAAAATCTCTTAATACAAAAGCTTTACTAGAGTTCTGGAGAGAAAAAGAAGTGTTTAAAGTTCTTATCGTTATAGACCTGCTGAGTGCACCAGAGTTACTCATTTTTATTCAGACTTTCAGGGGTTAGTTCAGTTGATGTCTGTTTAGCACTCAGGTTGACATGTTAACTGGTACTAGTTTAAAAAAAAAAAAAGGTGTTTGAGTTAACCTTTTTTAAAAGGAAAGGACTTTTATGGAGCTTAGAACTTTGAGGGGTTTTGGGGGTTTTTGTGTTGGAGGGGTTTTTTTGTTTGTTTGTTTTAAAGTTTTGCTTTTTTCCCATTCCTTGAACAAGATCCATTCAAATTCTGAACAGCTCTTGAAGTCTGCTCAGGAATATGGAAGGAACAAGCAAAATGTTGAGCTGCTTGAGCATTCAAAAGAGGAATTTCTTTTTTTTCCCCCATGGTGGTGGATATAGTAATGTTGCATTATACAGGTGTCTCTCACTTCCTAGGGAAAAGAAATGCCTTCTAGACCATAAATTCCTTCTGATTTGTATTTGAATGCCTCTGCTCAGCAAAGCAGTGGTCCTTAATTGCCATTTATTTAAGTGTTGGCTTGCACAAACTAAAGTAATGCACTTGAAATTTAACTATCGGTGGTATTGATAACACATTTGGGAAAATTTTTCTTCTCAAACTTCTACATGAAGCAGCAGCAGTAATTTTTAGAAGTAGATGCATAGGAATCTGTACGACACAAAGTCTGGTTTTGAAGGTGCTAAAGGTCAAAAGTGAATAGTCCCCATTGGTACGGAAGAAGGGAAGAAAACCTTGCACTTAACTACTGTTTTTATTCCCTTTGTTAAGCAGTCAAAAAACAGTAACTAATATGAGAACCCAACTTTTCCTCTCTTTATTTTAGATTTGGGAAAATTCCCTGCCAAAAAAAAAATCCTGGAAAATTCACTAGTGTTTGTGTGAGTAAAAGGTTCCAACCTTTTATTATTAATTTGTAAGAACTATTTCATTCAGTTTTGTCCAAAAGAGCCAGAAATACTTTGCACAGAAATGTGCAGCATTTTAATGAAAGGGGTCAGAATCACTTTAATTTGAACTTTATCTGGTCTGGTTGCAGGTTTTATGACATTTAGTATCTTTGAAAAAATGAGAATCAAAGTATCTGACTTCGTATCAAAAAAAAAACCTGCTTGTGGCTAAATAAAATCAGTTTCAGCTCTGGTGGCACCAAAAAATCATCAGCTGTTGAATTGGACCTAAGCCATCTTTTCAAACTTTCTGTGATCTTGCAGCAAAGGATAATGATGGATATATGGATTAGGGAACAGCATGTGATGGCACACTTGTAGTATTTGCTCTGATGTAAAAACAAATTATTCCCTAAAATCAAAATAATTCAAAATTATTGGTATCATGCAGCCATGCCACTTGCAAAGTGAGCATTTCCCTGCCTCTCAAAGCTTGCTGTATCCTTGATCTGCTGTCTTCCTGCTGTTAATTGATTGCAACTCTACGTGTCTGATCAGGGCTAAAAGTTGTTCTCAATACAGATATCATACAACATATACTGTGCACGCTTGTGTGTATAGATATGTTTATACTGTATGCATGTACATATGTATGCATATTTGTGTGCTGGCCCCAAAATCACTCATGTTATAAAGCATCAGCCTTGAAGGCATATTCATCAAAATATTATGTAGATCTTTCATTTTTTCCAATTCCCTCAAAATGAGAGACTTTTTATGCAGTCTTACATGGCAAATAGCCAAAAATTCTAATTTTTACTGTCACTCTTGCTGACTTTATTATCACTCACTCTTGGTGTGTGTATAAACACATATGTGTATGTATGTACATATTTGTGTATTTATACGCACAAGTATGTTTTTGTTGTACAGGTAATAAAGATGGGGGAAGGTTTTTCTGTTTTCTTAATAGGTGAAGAAATCTTGAAGACCAGAAATTGCAACTTACTGAATTTTAAATTAAAAAAAAAAAAAAAATTAAAATTGCCCGGCTGTGGAAGATGGATCCTCATTTTTGCAGCCACTTTGAATCACAAGTTCATCTTTAAATGCACTGGGTTTTTTTGTTGGTTTTTTTTTGGTTTTTTTTTTGAAGAGCTAACTAACCCTGGCTGTCTCCAGTCTGACAGTATTCAAATGGACTTGCTTCCTCCATTAGTTGTAAGATGTTTAAAAGCACATCCTATGTTTGAATTGTGGATGAGAGGTTCCCTTGGCAATGTGAGGAGGAAAATTCTTTCTACCCCTTTATTATTAATTCACGGATTCAGTGTTGGTTCGGCCTACAGGAGAAGTTAACTGGAAGTCTTTGAAGATCAATACCTTTGCTGAAGTTGTCCAGGTATGTGAACTTGAAGATCCATGGTGATTGGAAAATAATGTTTAATATGTCAGTTGTATTTTATAGAAATTACTAGTGCCCACAGTTAATCATTGACTGATAAATCGAACGTATGACCAGTTTTGTTAAGAAGTGACTCTCTCATTGGGCTTACAGCCACATGCAGTAGTGTTTTGTGTGTTCCAAGGTGTGGAAATATTACTAAGGGCACAGAAGAGAATGCTTGCTGACAAAACCCAGGCAATTTTACACAAGTTTGACTTAGTATTATGAAAGTTTTTGTGACCAGCTGATTTCAAGACATTGCCCTCCTCAAGACACTAATTTAATTAACAGATAACAACTGTAAAAATGCTTGTTACTTAATTACTTTTCACTTATTGATACCTTTCCTTAGGGTTACTTTTAAAAAGAAGATTTCGTTGTTCAAGCCAGTAGAAGACTTTCAGTCCAAAAAAGAGTAAAGCCAGCTCTTGCCAAGAGTGGAGGGAAGTCCCTGTTGAGTGAACCCTTAGAACCTGAGCTTCGTCTAAGAATTTGTCCATTATGTCTAACCAAGGAGATGATTGCTACTTCTATTTCTATTCCACATGTAACAAGGTATGTTTGGGTTTCTTTTGCCTTTTTTTTTTCTTTTTTCCTTTTTAGTTTTTATGAGAGGAGGGGGAAGAGTGGGAGGAGACATACAGATTTCTGGTAACTTAATAAGCAGTTAAATTCTGTTTCCAGTTCTGATAGCATAGACATTTTTTTAGGCTATACTGTTTTATTTTCCTTTTTGTTGATTTTGTTTTGGTTACAGGGAGACAGCTGTTCCTTCCGCCACTGTGAAGCTGCTCTGGGGAATGAAACAGTCTGCACGCTCTGGCAGGAGGGTCGCTGTTTCAGGAATATCTGCAGATTCAGACACATGGAAATCGATGTGAGTGTTTGCCTGAAGATGTGTTCTCAAACTAAATCATTGAAAGTGTTTTTCATTGCTGTAGGTGGACGGGATGTGCTTTTACGTGATAGATTTACTTGCTATAAAATGATACTGGTTTCCATTACTGGGAGGGCAATTGGAGGAAGTTGGGGGAAGAAAAATCAATGTCTTGAATATATCTCAGCAAGAAATTTTTGTGTTAGGTGCTGATGTTATTTTCTTAACAGAGGAAAAAGCAACCACATTGATCAGAGTGCTTAAATGTGCAGGAGCAGGGTGGTAGTAAACAGCCTGCACTAGCCTCTTGAGGGCTAGGCTTCATAACGGCCCGTCGGGTCTCTTCTGTCCTGGATTTCTTCAGATAACGTTGTTCTAACCTCTTGGGGCAGTACAGAGTGGGGAGAGAAAAGACGGGAAGGAACCTAAGGCTCTGAAAGCTAAGTTCAGATAAATTTAACCTAGGCAATTTAAAACATTTTTGCCTCTGAATAATCCCAAGGGATAACTAAGTTAGTTAGTTAAACTAACTTGTATTAGTTTAACCCACTTTGAATTGATGTGTGAGAGTGCCTGTCTTCTCAAACCGAATGATAGGAAAGGTAGATAATGTGTAGGTGTTACAGCTTATCCAAACTTTGTGTACGTGCCCTGAAATACTTTATTTTAGTGATAAATCAACCTTTAGAATGATGTTTCAGCACTGCACTGCAGTAGTCCTGTCTCTGGCATGACATGGAACTATGTCTCTTTGCAAATCTAAGGTGAGTGTTGCCATGAGCTTTTCTTTCTTTCTGTCTTCAGAAAAAACGCAGTGAGATTCCTTGCTACTGGGAGAATCAGCCAGGAGGCTGTCAAAAATCCAACTGTGCTTTTCACCACGCAAAAGGACGTTATGTTGATGGACTCTTTTTACCACCTAGCAAGAGTGAGTTTCTTAGGTCCTTTTTCTTTAAGTATTAAAGAATTAATTTTGAATATTACTAATGAGAGGGTATGATACCATAGAACACATAAAGTAACTGTTCATTTATGAGTGCAGGGAGAAGGCTGCAGTCATAGTCTCACAGCTAACCTGAATGTAATTCTGGTATTTAATTTTTTCTTTCGCACTCAGCTTCTGTGTCCTTGGTGTGGTCTTTGCCTTTCAGGTTGCTTTTCCCTCATTTAATCCTTTCTGGGTGGTAGGGTGATGAAATTTGTGTGTGAAGGGAAGCCATTGTTCAAGGTGTAACCAGGGGTGGGGAATGGGAAATTCAGTAGCCAGGTGGTTTATCTACCTTATATAGGCAGTGAGTGTAACGTTGGGGTCAAAGTTTTAAATGGCCAAATTACAGATGATCCTCCTCTTCCTCTAGCTACGCTTCCAAGTCCACCTGAGTCTGCAGAAGATGATGTGAAAATGGTTCAGATGTCACTGCAGCAAAACAAACTTTCTGTCCAGTCAAATCCCTCTCCGCAGCTGAGGGGGGTGATGAAAGTGGAAAACTCTGAAAACGTCCCAAGTCCTACACATCCTCCAGTTGTAATCAATGCTGCGGATGATGACGAAGATGATGATGGTGAGTATTTTTTACTTACTGACAGTGTTTCTACTGTAAGTGAAGGTATAAATCACAGCAGACCTGAATTGTGTAGTGCTTAAAGCTACAGGCAAGAGTCTGGAGTCCTAAATATTTTTTTCCCCAGTATAGCTCTTTTTTACTTATATGAGTTTGTCAGCTCAATATAGCTGTTTGAAAAAAAAAAAAATACTCCTTCTATAAACAATTGTTTATGTTTGTAGTTAAGAATACAAACAGCATATGAACCATGGACTGAAATGTCATGTCATTGTATGAGCTACATAAACATGGAAAATCCTGCTGCGTAACTGAATAGGTGTATTTTTTTCCTTTCAGACCAGCTTTCTGAAGAAGGAGATGAAACTAAAACACCTGTCCAGCAACCAGCGGCAGAAGCCCATAATGGTTTGCGGATAATTTCCACGAGGAAATCCAATGCTAGTACAAAGCAAGGTATTCTAACAGCTGTAGTAGGATGGATTGGAAGGAGAGTTTGACAATAACTCAAAAGCAGTATGTTGTGAAAATACAATAGAACATAGGGTAGCTGGATGGAGTCAGTAATTTCCATGAGCTCATTCCTGTCTAATAATGTCATATGTCCCTTGGGTCAGACAGGTAAACTCCTCTTTGTTTACTTTTCTAGAAGAAAATTGAGCCACAGAGTGAAGTTTAAATGCCTGCAGATGGGTCCTTTCAAACTTTGTGGAAAGCTATGTCTAATGATACAGGAATCTTATATCACGTAGATGGATTAAAATGCTTAAAACTATAGATTTTGCCCTGTAGGATGGGAGGAGGGGTGAAGAAAGTGCCAGTTGCTTACCAAAATACCATCCGTTCTATAGCTTTTTTTACTTGTGGGGAGTGTTGACAGGGTTTATTTGAACTACTTTGGAAACATTCTGAGCTGTAAGAAGCATGAGGATCTGTGCTCTTCAAGATGTGCCTTCAAGCCTCAGTTTCATTAACCATTTTGTGTTTTCAGATGACAATTTAAATTTTGGAATAAAAACACTTGAAGAAATCAAATTGAAGAAACTGAAGGAAAAAACAAAAAAACAAGGTGGTAAGTTAATATGCACTACTTTCTTATCCTGCCTTCTGTTCACCATCTTTTTTTTTTTTTTTTTTT
>VFFE01007207.1:483382-496535 GCA_008921705.1 Burhinus oedicnemus
ATTGGTGAACAGAATTATTTGCAAAAGAAAGGAAATTTTTTTGCACTATTGGGTTCAGACTGGGAGATGATTGCAGCTGCGAGCTGCTTGAGGGACAGAATTCCATGTTTAGCGGGGGGCCTTGAGCTACTTTGGCATGCAACCTGTTTTCTTAAACTCAAAAAGCTGGTGTTCTAGACTGGAATTCCAAGGGCAAATCAGAGGGAGATTGCTCATCTCTCTTATTTAATTGCACTGATCATTGTATGTTTGACAGTAATGAATAACTAATGGTTTTGGTCTTTGTGATAGTTCTTCTGTTTTGTTTTGTTGGGTTTTTTTTTTCTAAACATCCTTATGTTTTGCTTCCTCTTACCAGAAGGTCCTTCAGGAGTTTCTGTTCATCCACTCCAATCTCGGACTGTTCCTGTGCCAGAAAAGGAGAATGTACGGACCGTAGTGAGAACTGTGACTCTGTCTACAAAGCAAGGTAATAGTGAATACTATTGTTACCATTTCATGGCTCCTAGACCTAAAGGTTAAGTAATAATTAAGGTAATTCAAGCATGGTGGTCTGCTGGTCCTGCCTTTTCTAATTAAAACCATGCTTTTATGCTTGAAGTCCCTGGTTGTATTGGAAAGACTTGTCATTTGTAGGTGCTCAGTTTGTTGTATTGCAATAAAAGATCAAGAAGTGTTTTTTATCAGCCTGACGTTAAGCCATAGCTAATCATATATTATCACCATCCTACAGACTCTCAAATGTGCTTAATTTGACTTTCGTGTTCCTGGAGTTGAGTGAAATTTGTGAATGAGCTAATGTGTTGACAGCGTGTGACAGAATTAGTGTTTGGGTTAAGTGCAGTAGCAGCAGAGAGAGAGGCTAATGTCAAAACAAGTGTCAGCATACGAATAAGGGCATAACTGAAAAATGCGAGTCCTGAAAGGGAAGACCTGTGGAAGATGGTATTATACAAGTAGCCAATTTTTGAAGCATTGAAGAGCCTGACAGTGGCACGTATGGACAGTAGTGTGATATGAATCTGTGTATAAATGGTGGTGATCTGCACAAATGCCTTTTAAAGGCAAAAAAGGTGTAGAACTAGTTCTGCTTAGAGTTGTTCATTTATGTGGTTTGGCTACTAAAAAAGTATCTTTTTTGGGACGTGGGCTTGAAGGACAACGCTTTTACTGGCTGCTGGTTTCTGTGTGCTAAAGAGATTATACTTTGTTTTAGGGGAGGAGCCTGTGATTCAACTGAATCTTGCTGAGAGACTGGGAAAACGGCAAACCTCCATAGGTAAGAGTTTGTTGTGAGCTGTTGTTTGGGTGCCCGCATCTAAACATGAGTATATTTAAGGGTATTTTTGCTATCCGCAGGAGGAAAATGAATGTATTGACTGCAGAAATGGCAAATTTTGTTAGCAACTGAAAGGCAAATAAAAGACAATATACTTGGAAGAATTGACATTTGTGGCTGACTGTTCTGAAATCCTCCTCCAGAGGAATGTTCTTAAAGTATTTCTTATTTTTCTCTCTGAAGCTGGTAAAAGCATCCTTCCACTAAAGCGCAATCTTGCTGAAAGGCTGGGGAAGAAGATGGAGATTCTGGAGAATGCTGACAAAGCACCGAAGAGAGGTACAACTACTAAATGGATATCTGGATTTGATGCACAGATTTTCTATTTAGGTTTTCTGTTTGCCCTTTCTCCTAATGGTTCCTTTTGCATGTTGGTTGGGGGCTCAAGGTGACTTTGAATCCCAGTGAAGAATCCCCTGTCTCATTTCGAAATGTGGCCACAAAATTGAGATTTATGCAGTTTCCCTCACTTTTTCTGTTCTGTCTTGTAGTTCAAGTCCCCAAGTCCCTGAAGGAGAGGCTTGGATTGCCCTCTGAACAGACCAGTACAGAGACAGGTAATGACTAGATACTAAATATGCCTTCCCCTTTTTTCTTTCCATGAACTTCTATATAGCCCTAAAAGGTAATTTAAAAAAACTGCCTGATTCCTCTTGCTCGAGTGCTGAAGCTGTCCTGATGGCCGTGGTCAGAAATCTGGCTCTAGGTGTGTGTGTCTTTTCCACTTGTGCCTCATCAGGGTTTCATGCTCCTGCTGTGAACTGTCAGAAGCTGCAGTATGCTTGTGCACAAGTAGAATAGAACCACTGCCGGGAGCAGGAGTTTGAGATGCTAATGGAGAGAGACAGTCTGAAAGTAACAAAATAAAACAGACTGATGGGTTTTTTTGTTTAGCAACTCTCTCTGGATAGCACTGGTCTTCAAAATACAAGTGGCTTAAAGGAGGAGGAGGATGATACTGTCCTAAGTTGCATTCTTGGGAACACTCAAACATGGTTTCCCTTGGTACTGTGACAGATTTTGGAGACTTTAAATATTGTTGGACTCTCCTTAAATATTGGTGCTTCTCTTTTTTTGATGATGACAGAGAAGGCTGCTAAGCCAACAGGAGAGATCCATGTGAAAACGCTAGAGGAAATTCGCCTTGAGAGAGCCAATCAGAGACGAGGAGACCCTCTAGCTAAACCCCAGACTGAAGGACATTGTAAAACAGAAGATCCCAGCTCGGGGGCAAGACCTTCCCCTGCAGTTCGCATCAAAACTTTCTCAGGAGTCCTGGCTGGAAAAAAACACAAGCGATTGGAAGAAGAGAAGCAAAAACCGGAAGAGTTTCCTCCCAAGAAAAAAGCTGAGAGTGAGCCCAAGAAGCAGACCATACTTGCTCCGTCTGTGCCTGGCAAAGTGCAGCTGGCAGAGCCAGCAGGTAAAGCCAAGCCAGCAGAAGTGCGTATTAAAACCTTGGAAGAAATCAAGCAGGAGAAAGCTCTGCGGATGCAGCAGAGTGGAGAAAATGTGCCAGCTCCACCAGCACAACCTGAACCTGCCCCAACAGGGAGGAGATTGTTACGGATCACAAAGCTGATAGGTAATAGATGATTTGGTACCTGTCCTGATGAAGTGCTTCCCCTGTCAAGCAAATTCAGTTTGCTTAGGATTTGCTTTGCATTTTCATTCTATGTATACTAGAGGATAAAAGAGTTTAAGGTTACAAAGTCAGAAGGCAAGAAAGTGCTAGAATGTGCAACCATATTGTTTTCCATTAATTACATGATAGTGTTCTGTATTTGCCACCCGAAAATTCATTCATTGCGGAGCTTTGTAGTCTAATTTCTCTCTTCTGTTTTTTCTGCCATCTGTTTGTGATATGGGATCTTCCCTGTGCTAAATCCAAGTTTACCTTCCCCTTTGGCATGTGTGGTGTTTAACTTAGTTATTGATCTATATGTGTTTGCGAAGCATGTATCAACTTCTTAATGTGAGGGCCAGTTTTAGTTAAAAATGACAGAGCTTTAAAGATATCATGGTTAATATTATATAAGCCATGTAAAAAGAGACTGTGATTGAGGGAAAGAGAGCTTGAATGCTGCATGGGTTGCTTACTGTAGCCTTTCTCTCTGTCCCATTATTAGACATGAGGAAATAAACACATCAAGGAAGCAGAAGTAAACAGGTTTCTTTATTTCTGCTGTTGACAAAATGATTTTTTTTTTCTTGTTTTAAAGCACCTGGAAGAGAAGAGAAGAAGATAGTGGAATTGAGCAAGTCTTCTCCCAAAGCTGTCTCTGCACCTGCAGAGGTGAGTCCTTTATGAAGACATACATGTATTCATACAATTTTTGATAAATTTGGTTATATTTTATTTGTAACTCACTGCATGCTCCCAGTTTGAGGGTGTTCCTACCTTTCTGCATTTGGTATGTACCACAGTGAAGTCCTAAGTCCTGTCACTTTCAATAGCATTTCCAGACAACATTGTAATCCTCAGGTTTGAATTAATCTGATCATACCTGACAATGAATAAGAAACCCGATTAGCACCAGATAAAAATCTGTGAGGTTAATGTGGAGGGAATTTTTTTGTTCTCAGTGACTTTATCTGTCAGACTTGAAGGATATCTGAAAATCCTGAGGTAGGTATTTTAATAGAAAAGGCTGGAGCTTTGTATTAGAGGAAGTCAGTCTGTCAGTGAATGCTGTACTGAGGAGCTTGTATGACTTTCGGTTGTTTGAAAAGAATGTAATAGATTACAGCCAGAGTCTTCCGCTCTATTAAAGAAGCGTGCTGTGTTGGGAATTGCAGGCTTGTGAAACAGTATTTCCATAGCAAAGCATGAGTCTTGTTACAGGGAACATTTCATGGAAAAAATGTCAGATCTGAATGGTATTAACATGCCTTGTTCCACATGGAGCCATTTCGGAGAGATTGCCACTCAGATTTTCTTAATGAAATCTCCATAGATTCTTGTCCTATTAGTCCTTTTCTTTTCTGTCTTTCTAGTCCTCTGATCAGGGTGCAACTAATTCTAAAGTTCAAGTAAAGAACCTTGAAGAAATAACGAGGGAGAAGCGGCAACTGAAACGACGCCAAGAAGAGAAGCTTCAGAAGGAAGCAACTGCTGTGCCATCTCCTGTTGAAAAAGCAGTCAAGGATAAAACTCCAGCATCAGGGAGTCCTGAATCCACAGTGGTTTCAGGGTCAACTTACCAGATTGCAAAGAGGATATTGGTGAAATCTCTGGAAGATGGGGTTGAAAGCCCAGGAAAGGATGCTGCTGTATCACCAGGGAAACAGGCAGCTCAACTTCTGGAACGGAAAGCTGAAAGTAAGTGTTGACTGTATGTTTAAGAGTTAGTTTAGTTTTGAAAGGAAGGCGGAAGATAACAATTTTCATGTTGTAATTCTGGCTCCTTTTTGTAGCAACTTTCCTCCTTTTTGTGGCTTGTTGGTAAACAGAGTTTTCTATGTGGAGAATACTGCTGAGAATCTGGGAAAAGGCAACTGCCCAAATATATTTAACTGGAAGGATTATGGGACTGTTAAGAGAACCTGTGGTGTTTTTTTCCTAAGGCAGAGCAAGACTATCAGTTCTCTCTTCCTTGTACTCCAGCCAAACCTAAGGTGTGCCTGAAGCCTTCGGATGGGAAAGCCGCCTCCCCGACAAAGCAGACACTGAAACGTAAGGCAGCTGAGAGTCATCCCTCTGCTGTGGCGGCTGTGAAACCATTGAGTACCACCGGTGGTGATACGAAGGAGCCTTCAGCTAAAAAAGCAGCTGTGGTAAGGACAGCGGCTGAGGGAGTGCTGGGTCCTGAGTAAAATTCATGCCCAAGTTTTATCCTTCTCTTGGAGAAAAGATGGAAAACTGAAGCGTTCCACAGGTCTCTGTTCCCTTTTAAATCCAGAAGCTGTCTGCAGGATGGTTGTAGTACCTTTCTGCTTTCTGTTAGATGAATGGCAGTGTTTACATAATACTCTGCTATCATTTCTCTGTGGCGTGAAGGATTTTGTCCATTAATGCTGTGTTCTTAAAAAAGCCACAAGGTCATTAGTAAACTTCAAGTGAATGCTAAACTCTCTGCAGGAGTGCCCTGGTTCTGTATGTTGGTTAAGGCTCAGTAATGCCAGAGGAGAAGCAGCGGAGGAAGAATCTACTAAGGAGTCTTTTACCTGCGTATTGTAAAAACCGTCTTGCTTCTTTCTAGGCTGTTATACCTGCTTTGCCAGAGGACAGCCTGGTCTCCATACCTGGGAGAGAAAAACCCCAAACCAGGTAACAACCACAATGTGTTCTTTTTCTTGGTCAATGTGTCTTTCACGTGAAACATAAGTTTTATCACAAGTGGAAAAATGAGAGTTTTGAGGTAATTAATGTCAAAATTCAACAAAGGAACAATTCATCTGAAATAATTTTCTAGCAGCTAGCAGGAATGCTTATTTAGATTCTTTTCTTAAAACACTGCAAGTTGGTGCAGCTCTTCAGTGACTTGGGTTTTCTGAATGCCTGCGTGAAGATGGGGTGAAGTTGGAGATGGGTCAGGATGGAGAACGGCCTCTTTCTTTTAGTTCCTTGTGAAATGGCAAATGACAAGTGGTGTCTCGTGCCTTTTGTTGTGAGGCATTCTGGAGGACCAAACATAAACCTTGGCAAGACTATTGGAAGAGCACAGAGAGGTGGTAGATGAAGATCAGCTTCCTGTACTTGGGAGCAAACTGCTGAGCATGTCGTGGGGAAAATAACTAAATTAGCAAATAGGTGTTTGCAGAGGTTGATCTCTTAACTTTTTTACAGTCACATTAGGAAAGGTGGCAAAGTGTCTCTGGCTACAAAAATTGAACCTTCTTTGACAGACCCCAGGTGCTCTGTCTTCACAAATAAATCCCCAAACTGAAAAAATGTACCTGTTAATGTATTGGCCTCTCAAAGTAGCCCCAGGTTAATTGAGTAACAACCCCTGTGTAAGGTTGAGGTGTTGGAGGGATTAACTACAGTTTTAGGAGCTTGTTTGCAGCAAATATCTCGCTGGTTAAGGAATGTTGTACACTGACTTGCTGTCTTTCTTGTTCTTCCAAGTCCTGAACTGCATATTGGAAGCCAGGCAGACTCTGTGGCGCAGTCAGAGGTCTCAAGCTCAACTTCAGCTTCTTCACAAGTAGCAGCAAAGACACGCCGGTTGAGCTCCACAGGAGCTGGGAAGGCACCCTTATCTGTAGAAGACGACTTTGAGAAGCTTATTTGGGAAATCTCAGGAGGCAAACTGGAAGCAGAAATTGACCTGGACCCCGGGAAGGATGAGGATGACCTCCTCCTGGAACTTTCTGAAATGATTGACAGCTGAACTGCATAGTCTTAAGGTTTAAGAAAAAAAAAAAAAATTAAAACTGTCTTTTGTTGGATACCCGGAGGTGATCCTTTTTCTAGCTGAGGCTTTGCAATGAGTTTTAAAGCACAGTTGAACTGGTAGAAATTGGCAATATCTGCACTCAGTTGTCCTAAATTTCCCTGCTGGTCAGAGTCAAGGTCCTGCACATCCATTCTGTAACTGTCGGTGGCTACCTTTGACATTAAGAGGACAAAGCACTTGTTGATTTTGGGACAGAGACATGCCCATCTACGAACTGTGGTGGTTGTGAACTGATCTGCTGATTCAGTAATGTTCTGAAGGCTTAAACTTAAAGCTTCTTCCTTCCTCCCCCCTTGGCAAAACTCAACGTTCAGCGCGTTTCAAAGCTTTGGTATTCTGATTTATTGGACAGTTGATACCTAAGGCCTGGAGTTACTATGTCAACTCTTGAGTTTTATTTATGTATGCTATCATTTTGACTTTTATTCTTTTACAGTAACTTAATGAAAATGTCGGGGTGGGAGGAAGCGGAATAATTACTCTCGTATCTTGGACCAAACGTGCTGCCAAGGGTGGTGGTTGGGGTCTGTCCATCCAGCCTTACTTTGAATTATCAGGGGCGATCCAGTGTAGGGGCGAAAAGCAGCGGCTCGAGAGTACTGCTGGAATACCCCCTCCAAATACCCCTTTGTACCAAAGCTTGGGGAGGTTTGGATGCTTTTTGCTGATGTGAATAGGATTCTGGTGTGGGTAGTCAGGATTGCTCTCATAGTTCGCAGTAAATTGGTAAATTAAGAACTGGTTTAAGTGCCTCTTGGTTCCAAGAATCACTCTCCTGAGCTGCCAGCTCTTCTTCTGCCAGGAAGCGGCGGCTGCTCGGACTCGTCTTCAGACACTTTGTCCCGTTGGCACCGACTCAGAGGGGAGCATGTGCCGGGGCTGGCAATCTTGGAACCGCAGGACCAACCGCGCTCTCCTTTTTGGGCATTCCCGGGGGATTCTCCCCTGCCCCACCGCTGCGGCTGGAGGTGATGGGTCTGCCTCGGCTGTCCACGGGCAGTCTGGAAAAACTGAAAACAGCCTGCAGAAAGTCGCCGAGACTGGGGTGTATTGTGTACCCTGCCACCAGTGATCGTTTTCCCTAGCGTATATATTTTGAATTATTTTCTTAAATTTTTTTGAAGAACTTCAGTCTCTCCCTGCTTTGATTCATGAAGCTGTAGGGGCCCTCAGGCATTTGCTGCTGGCAGAGGAAAAATCAGTAGTTTGAGTTGATTGTAAATACTTTCTCTTTGGAAGAAAACACTTTGCGTGCTTTGAGCATCCACTGTGATGTCTTAGTTCCTAGCAGAAAGGTTTGAAGACAGGCTTTGGTGTACGCCGTGGTTTCTGTAAATATTTTATTCTTCCATTTTATATTTGTATTCTATTTAAGGTATTGTATTAAACGTAGTCTGGCCTCCTCCGCCTTCACCGGTAGTTGAACTGTTCCACATGACAGCAGTTAACAGTGTTTTTAAATAAAACTGCCATAGGTAAGGTGTGGGTGCCTGGTCTGTCTGGTGGGGGCGCGGAGCAGTAGAGGCGGCGGTCTTCCAAGCCTCCTAGAGTGGCCGAGTCCGCCAGCATCCCACAGTTCCTTGCGCGTTCCCGCCGCCGGAAGCCGCCTAGCGGTTTCCGGCGGCGGGGGCGGCGGGAACGCGTGCCGGGCAGCGGCGGCAGCAGCAGCCATGGCGTACCGCGGGCAGGGCCAGAAGGTGCAGAAGGTGATGGTTCAGCCCATCGTATCCTTCCTGTGATGGGAGGCCTCGCCTCGGAGCCGCGGGGAGGGAGGGTGGGCAGGCGGGGTGCGGGGCCTGGCGGCGGGGAGGTGGGCCTTGAGGCGCCGGAGGGCCCCGAGGGCTTGTTGCCGTGCTGCGTCCTTAACGCTCCGCTCCAGAACCTCATCTTCCGCTACCTGCAGAACGTGAGTACCCGGGCGGGGCGAGAGGGTCGGGGCTGCCACCCATGTGGGAGAGGAATGTCTGGGGGCTTCATGCGCAGGGCCCGTGTGGGGAGCGCGGCGCCACACCGCATTGGTGTTTCCGAGGTCATAATTCGTTTTTTTAAACCGGTTTGTTTTGAACTGAAGAACTTGGTATCGTTTAGATACGTGAGAAGAACAGCTAGCTCTGAGTTCAGCGTGTCCTTCTAACGCTAAGGAATTACGTTTGTAACAGGCGTTTGAGCTTGCAGTCCGGTGTGCAGGGGTGTTTTCTGTTAAAATCTCCTCAGTTACATGTTCATCAGTGAACACGCACAGTATTTACACCCTAGTATAAAACCTTAAAAAAATCTGAGGACATAACTGAAACGATGTGTGAGAGTTACTGCTTTGAGTGTTACGGAGCTATTTGTAGCAAGGATTTCTTAATGCATAGGAGAGAACAGAATCGCTTGGAGTGTTTACGTTCCTGATTTGCTCTCCTCCTCCATCGCTTTGCAGAGGTCCAGGATCCAGGTGTGGCTCTATGAGCAAGTGAATATGCGGATAGAAGGTTGCATCATTGTGAGTATCAGGATGTCCCTTTGTTATTCTTTTGATTGTTTGGTTGGTTTTTTTTTCAGATTAATAAGATTGGTTTTTGCTGTCAAGAAAAACTGGGGGGGGGGAGGGGGGTGTGAAAGTACTTGATGCCTCTCCAGTGAATAGTCTTAATTGTCCAGCCCACGTCAGCACAGCTAATGACAGTTTGTGTCGTTGCTGATGTTTAGACTAGGGGACTTTGCTCTCTGACTGCATTTATTGCTGATTTTTAGGGCTTTGATGAATATATGAACTTGGTGCTGGACGACGCAGAGGAGATTCACTCCAAAACAAAATCAAGGAAACAGCTGGGTATGTCAGTATGTCTGTATAACCTGAGCGATGCCCGAGACCTGGTTGCATCAGCCTGCCAAATAGCAACACTTTAAAGTACAAAACATGTGAAGAGTGTCGAGTTTGAAGTACAGTGAGCAGCTACTGGCTAGGTCTCGGTTCCTACTGTTTCTTGAGTTGGTTGTTTTGTTGAATGTGCAGGAGAATCTGCCTGAGACTGGTTTTTGTCTTTCAACCGTGTGTAACAATGTATGGACTGGACTGTGCTGCACTTGTCCTGCAGCCAGGGTGGCTGGAGGGGTCCAAACTCCTCCTAGCTATGTCTGACGCAGGTGGCCCTCAGCAATTCTGACACTTGCTGTGTCATCTCCAAGTCAAAGCAGGGAACCCCCTGAGTGGTGGCGTTTAATATTTACCACCTGCTGATGAGGATAAACAGCAGTCTGTGACAAGTGACGTGTTTGGGCTCTCATGTTTGGGGACAGAGTGCTGTTGAAACACGGAGCGCTGGAGTGGAGATTGTGTCTGATATGTTGTAGTGTGAATTGTGAATGTGGGCCCTGCACGACTGCGCTTTGAGTCCTGCAGTGCGGCCAGATGGGAAGGGACTCTGTGTTACTGATCAAAACCTGGTCAGTTATCGTGTGGGCGTCTTCTTGCAAACACCTTTGCCATTGTAAAATGTTTTTTGAAAACACGAGGTTATTGTCAGAGTCTTGGATCCCTCTAATCCCCCCTTTCCTTTCTCTGTGTTGCAGGTCGGATCATGTTAAAAGGGGACAATATCACTCTTCTACAAAGTGTTTCTAACTAGGATGTGTTGTTCTTCACTTAGAACAATGGCTGCCGTGCTTCGGAGTGAATAAAGTGCTAGTGGGAACAGGACCAGCTAGTAGAGAGGAAGTTATGCGTAACAGGGGTCACATGCAGAGTTGAAAACTGCACGTTCCTTTGTGCGAGTAGTTTGTAGTTCCTTTGGTTTTTTGTAGTTTGAAACAATGCACAATGTATTTCACAAATAAACATTTTTCACATTAACTGTAAACGTAAATTTGCTTGCTTTCAGTCTCATGCCCTGCTGTGAGTAGAGAAGGGGGAAAAACATATTCAAAGTGATTTTCACCATGGATCTGTGCCGTCTCTGATAAATATCTGTGTGTCTGGAGTGTTACATCTGCGTTAGGTGGACAGGGTGGGCTCGTTCAGGATAATGGAGCGACCTGTGGTCCTTGAGCTTGCATGGTTCTAGTGAGGGACTTGAGGCTGTGGTATAGTAATCCAACATTTACAAACTTTGCTGGTAGGCGTGCTTGTAAAATAACTTTTATCTTCAGGTCAGACAAGCAGAGAAGGCAGTTGGTTTGGTTTAAATCTCTGTAACTTCTTGCTTCTTTGGGCAGTCTCTAGATTAAACCACGGCACTGTTAAGTAAGTTAGGATGCCAGATGTATCAGTTGGGTTTTTATCATGTTGGTTTATTTTTATTATCTGTTTGAGGAATTGGCTGTTTTATCTAAGTTTCCACAGGAGAGCTGAATTGCTTATTGCATCAACAAAAGAGAAGTTACCTGTCTTACTTGGGACTATCAGTCCCCTCTGCTGCTTTTCTGATGTAAAGAAAGAGAAAAAATAAAAGTTTTGGCTGTAATTGTAACTCAGAGACAGATTACCTGGATGGAGACAAAGGAGTCTTGATACACAGGCTGCACTACAAACCATTTAATAAGCTTGCAGTATTTCAGAACTTAAATTTGTGTATCATCTTAAGCATGAAAATTAATAAATTCAAGATGAAAGATTTCTTGCTTCAAAGGATAGAAATATGTGAGTTGTCTGGCAGAGATCATCCAGCATGCTTCTCCCATTCCAAGAAGTCATGCATCGGGCATATCGTAGCAGATAGTCAAGGTAAGAAGCTTTTGAGAAGCAGCATGACATACTACAGTGGCTAAACCAGGTCCAGCTGTACAGTCTGCTAACAGTCAGTGATTTTGTATTTGTGTTCACAAGCCGCGAAGTCCTTTTGACATAAACAGAAATAACCCACCAGTGTCACTTAGTAATAAAATTCATCACCAGAAGCTAGCACATATGGAATAAAATAGTATTTTAAAAGGTCACCTGCATCTGCTTTCCATTTTATCTTTGGTGTACCAAGTGAGGCTTTCAGGGAGTTTCAGGAATTGGCTCAGTCAATAGTTCAGGTGTTGCAGGAAGGGGTATTTATGATGCAGTGCTGTAAAATTTACCTGCCTGTGTCTCTTCATGGTTACAGACAGATGATCACCTTGAGCCTCTATAAAAATGCAGACTCTCTTTGAAGTAATTTTGAAGTTACTTTGAGGTAGTCATTCCAAGTGTGTGTAACTTTTTACTAACTGCGTGTTTAGAAAAAAGTTACTGAATGGGATGTGTTGCATCACAGTTTATCCAGGGCCACTGAAATAAAATTGGCTCGGAGCCTACAAGGGTCTGTCTTCCGCTTTACATGTGGCTGGCAAGCGGCTGCTTTTTGGGAAGAGCTGGACATTAGGAGAAATAGCTCGTTCTTATCAGCAGTGCTGCTGCCAACTCCAAATTGTGCACTTCAAGACACCGTAATGCCTCCTAAAGCTCCTCTGCTCTTTGATATTATCAAATTAGCGCAAATGAACGTCAATATTGGGGTAGGTTGATGATGGGAGGAAGGAAGTCCAGGCTAATCAGCTCTGAAGCATCTCATGATAAGGTACCAAAATAGGCAGTAATTATTTGCGTGGGGGAGTTGCAGAAGAAAAGGAGAAGCTCCCCAGCAGGAAGCCGTGAAAACTGCAGAAAGCCCGCAGGAGAGTCCAGGCGTGTGTGGATGTCCAGGAGGAAACACAGTCCCATTGTTTCAGGAGCGCCTGGCGATGGAGCATTGTGGTCCAAGAACAGAGCTTCTAGGCATTACCAGCACATAGATGGGGCACAAAAACAATTCTGGCTTTGCCGAACTGGCTTCCCAAGAAGCACTTGTCTGTCCTCATCAAAACCACAGGACTGACTCATCTAAATGCTTGCTGATTTTTTTTTAACCCCGAATCCTTCCAGCTTCCTGAGCCTTTCCAAGCTGCAGGCAGCAAGAAGGTGACATCTCATGAGCCGCTTGCACCGTGCGGTGCCAGGATGAGACTCAAAACTGGCTGCAAAAGAGTGCGGTAGACAGAAGGGGGTGCTGCGGGCTCGGCCAGCTCCCCCTGCCCCTCCAGCAAAGTGTCATAAGCCTCCGCAGGAACATAAAGTTCCCCAGCATTCGAGCAGCTTTATTGGCTCCCAAACAACCTGGAAGAAAGCAAACTGGGCTGTCTGGTGCGGGGCTGCTCTCAGACGGTGCGACGGCCGGACAGGGTGCCTGGATCTCCTGGGCACCAACACCTTCCCCGGCTTGTCTGCACCCTGGGGTGTCCTGTTCCAGAAGGGGATGAGGAGTAGAAGGTTCTGGTTTTGGCTGAGCAAGTGAGGAGGAGCAAGGTAGAGTGACTGCTTACAATTGGGCTCTGTGTTTAGAAAACTCCCGTTGCTTGGCTTTCTGCTGCCTTGAAGCCTGTTGTGTTTGCTTTTGCGAATTGTACTTTTCCATAACGTGCAAAT
>VFFE01007207.1:505789-545235 GCA_008921705.1 Burhinus oedicnemus
GGGTTGGAGCTCGTAAAAATGGATCCCGGGTTTCGTTTGACCGTGGTGAGCAAGAGCGATGCAAACATCTCGGAGGTACCGTGGTGAGCAGGGTTGCATCCTGCCCGGCCGGCGAATCATGCCATGACCAGACACCGAGGACACGGCACTGGGAGGGGAATAGTTGGGGCACTAAATCAAAGCAAAGTGGCAGCGTCTTACATTGAAGTTGTTCTCAGGAAAACGGTTCCCTAATCCTGACCGCCCGGTATCTGAATTTGCGGTTGTGTTTGTACACGTGCTCTGAGCCGTGCCTCAAGGTGCAAAGCGAGCGCGGGAACAGGCGTTCTCCCCAGGTTGAAGCCCTTGTACCCTCTGTGGCTTGCCAGAGAAGCAGCCCTGGGATCTGCGTCCTGCCCTGCCTGCGGCAGGAGCTCGGCAAGGCCAAAGCCTTTGCAAGTCCCCGTTTCCAAAGGGCGCACCGGCCCCGCTGTGCGATGGGCACCGGCAAAAATTGCCAACCCTGGGGACTTTAACCCGCTCCATTGGGGCAGCAGCTCTGCCCTCGCACCCGCACCCCTCGTGCTTCCCCTGGGCTCCGCCACGCCGGCGAGTCACTGATCTCTGCATTTAAAATCCTCGGAGGCAGGATGATGCTCTTTGGTCTTCTTGGGAGAGGCGAGCGCAGCAGCCCGCTTCTCCTTGCTCCGGGCAGCCCTTTCCGACCATCACCCAGCTCTCGGGACTGGGGCCAGGACGTGTTGCTTCTGCTCATCCTGCCTGTCTGTGTTAGGAATTTCTCTCTTCTCCCAAGCCTGGTGGGCGAAAACAAGTCTGGCTCTTTCTGATATAATTTTGCGAAGTTGGAGCTCTTTGCTGCAATTAGCTGGTATTTAAACCCTCGCTAACCCTTAACATCCTAATGACAATAATAATGATGCTCCACACGTCCTGCAGTGCCACGCATCTAAAGATTACACTCGCTAATTAATTAAACCCCGACACCCCCCCCACACACACTTTCCTCACTGAGGAGAAGAAATCGCTAAGAGTCTCTTAAGAAAGGACATAAAGGCAGGGAAATCCAGGCACCAAAACAAGACAAATGGGGATTTGAAGACAATCCGGGCCGGGCCCATGTGACCCGAGGAGTGGACCAGGCAGGAGAAAGGATAAAAATGCCAAGCACAGAGCAGGGAGAGAAAACAACCGCCAGCTTAAAAACCCGGGGAAAGAAAAGCACCAAGATGAAGGGAGTGACAAAGCATCAAAGGGAAGAGAAACCAAAGGCGTCGGAACAAAGGACAAGCTGGAACAAAGGACCAAAGAGGGGAGAACAAAAGCACTAAATAGAAAACAAAGGCAGGGGACAAGAAAAGCCCCTCTGTCGGGGCTGAGCTGGAGGGTCCCGGCCCGGCGGGAGGTGGGTGGCACGGGTGGTGCTGCGGGTCCCCGCTGGAGCCGGGCTGGCGGAGGCCGCCGGAGCCTGGGAGCCGAGGCCCCGGGAGCCCGGTTTCGCCTTTGAATCATAGAATAGTTTGGGTTGGAAGGGACCTTGAAAGAATCGGAGGCAATGGGCTCGGCCCCCCAGTGCCACGCCGTCTCGGGTGCTGCGTGGAGGTCGGCAGCAGCCTGGGGACGTGGCTTTGCTCCCGTGCTGCCCCTCGGCCCCGCGGTCCCCTCCCGTCCCGCTGTGTGGTCCAGCCATCCTCTCCCTCCCTACGCGTCTCTCCGGCTCAGCCTGCTCGGCATCACCCCACTCTGCGCTCCCCTCCCTGCGCTCCCCTGCCGCAGCCCCCTACCCCGTCTGCCGCCCCAGCCCCGCGGCGTGGGGACGGCTGGGGATGCTCTGGGGAAGCTGCCAGGCTGGCCGCGTCCTCCCCACCCCGTGGCTTTCCCTTCAGAGAGGAGCTATCGGTCAGTGCTCTGTGTGTGGCTAGCCTGGGCTGCGCGCTGGGGAGGACGATTCGCATCGTCTGGATTAAAAACAACAGCGGCATTCAGGTTGGGAATAGAGAGTTACAGAGATGCGATGCCCCTTTGTTTCCTCTCCCCGTCGAATCCCTGTTTGGAGCTGAAAGTCCCTGGCAGGGTTATTGGCACGCACGGGTCCGGCTGTGTTAACGCGTGCCGCCTTGCGGGGGGATGCGGTGGGCACCCCCAGGGTCAAGCAGCCAGCACAGGGTGAGGATGGTGACGGTGAACGGGAGCCCCGACGGAGCCGGGGTGCTGGCAGCCGCAGCTGCAGCAGGCGCTCCGCTCCGCCCGGGGTGCTTTGGCTGCTTGTAGCTGCGATGGTTTTGGAAGCGGCGGGTGATTTCAGTGTCTTTTGGAGGTGCCAATCTGGCAGGCTCTCGGGCAGCCGGAGAACCACGCAGCCAGAGCCAGGGGCTTTCTGAAAATCCCCTTTCCAGACCCAAAATGTGGCCCCTTTCCCAGGTCTGTTCTCCATCACCTGCCCTGGCCACACATCTTCCCCACGACGGGCGGTGGCATCTCCTCTGTGTCCTGCCTGCCGGCAGCACTGGCCAAAGCCACCCTCCTCAGCGGAGGCTGGCGGCTGGGCGGGGAGGGGGCCAGGGCAGTGGGATGCAGGATTTTAGCACCATGTCCAAACACTTGCAGCCGCAGCATCGTGTGTTGTGCCTGCCAAAGGGAGCATTTCAGTTGTTTCTAAATGTTCTGCACAGGTATTTCTGCTCATGCACCAGCCGGAGTTCACCTGCGATTTCAGCCCGTGCCGCTCCAGCTCTGCTTTCCTGCAGAATCATTATTTGCTCAATTTTACTTCGCTTTTCAGACGAGCTCTCTCTGAGCATTGGCTAAGAGCTGAGCTGCTCCAAGTGCGCTCCCCATAGAGCAATCCTGGAACATCTTGGTTTTATTATGCCCAGATTAGAGCCTGTTACGCTGCGGGCGGACTCGCTCGCACAACTCCGACTCCCTGCAGTAGCCGGGCACTGCCAGCGCCGGGGAGGAAGGCAGCACAGAGCTCCCAGACGCTGGAAATGCCTCTGAAGTGGCCAGGATAAATTGTGGTGTTTGGGTGGAAATAATTGGTAGGTTAATTCCTGGAGCTCACCCACCACCCTGCTAGGAGTCCACGAGGGCAGGCGCCGGGCCGGGAGCAGGGGGAGAAGCCACCGGCTCAGGGAGGATTTGGGATGTGCTGCTTTCACAGCGATTGTCCCCCAGTGCACGTGGCCCAGCCGTGTTCCCACCCTGAGCCCCAAAACCAGGGGGGCTGACCAGGCAGGGACCGTAGGAGCTCTGCCGGGGAGGCAGACGCAGGGAAAGGCAGCATCTGGGAGGCACAAAGCGGGTACAAGACCATCACGAGAAGCTGCCCATCGCCTGGGGGTGCAGAGGGCTGGGCGAGACAGGTCGCTGGTGGAGCTCTGCTGCTGGCCCTTGGTGTGCTGCGTCCTTCAGCCCAACGGACCATGAGAGCTGGATACAATGGGGTGAACTGAGGACAGCCCCAGAGCTGCCGCGGTTCCAGAGGATTTGAGCTTCTCTGTTAGCATTGTCATATCAGCTTGGGTTTAATGGGCTGCAGATGTCTGTCTGTCTGCCCGTGCGAGACCACAGTGCATGCGCCTGGTACAGCTTCCTGTGAGCCGGTTCTCACCACGTGGTGTGGCCGGGGACACTGTGCTGGCCTCATTGGGGTGCATCCAGCCTTGGAGCCTCTTGGCTAGGGGCTTGTCGCTGGGTCTGCTGGGTTGCAAGGGACCATTTTGGGTCCCTCTGCTCGCTCTGCCAGTCCGGCACAGCTCCTCCTTTCTGAGAAGAGCAGCATGGTCACCTACTGCCCCACGGCAGTGCAGGGACTCAGTTTGCAGATGGGGGACACTGTGGGGGACACCCTCATCCTGCATGCATGGTTTATCATGGGCTGCACGAGGCAGGTCTGGAGGCGGGGGCTGGGAAGGGTTTGGACCCCATTGTCTCCCCAGTCCACAGGTGGCCAAAGCTCCCGAGCTGCTCCGTGGCTCCTCACCTTCCCCTGGTCCTGCTTGTGCCGCTGCTCACCCGAAGCCTTGGAGCTGCTTCTTGGGGTGCTTCGCATCCCTAGGGCCAGTGCAAGGATAACACCGTGCTCCGTTTTTTTGGTGAAGTCAGTGGTGTTTGTGAGATGCCTGGCGGTGCCCCCTCTTCCACCGTGTGCTGCAAAGGAGGGCTCAGATGGGAGTAGGGAAGGGAGGCGGGAGAGGGGACCGATGAGCCCAACCTCTCCGATAGAGTGAGGAACTGAGCTGACACATGGCTCGCCAGAGTGCTGCCACCATGCCAGCCTGGGCAATGCCACCACGCCAGCCCAGGCACTGCCACCATGCCCGCTCAGGCATTGCCAGCATGCCAGCCTGGGCCAGCTGACCAACTTGCTGGCCGAAAAGCCCCCAGGGGGGTACGTGGCAGCGACCTGGTGGGCAACAGCAGCACCTTCATCCGCATCTTCCCTAGACTTTCACAGGCAGCGCAGGAGGCGGGGAGCCACGGGGGCAGCTGGCAGGACCCACGCTGCTTTGCAGCTTTCCCAGGCTGGTGAGGAGCAAAGCACATGCCCATTTCCAAACAATGGGTCTGCTTCCGCGCAGGAAGCAAGGTCGGATTTGTTCTCCCTGCTTTGCCTCCTCCGGCCAGTTATAAAGGGGCCAAGCCATTGTCTGAACCATTTCCATGACTCAGTCACCAGTATCCTGCAATCGGGAGGCTGGGACTCGCAGCCAGCACAAAGCAGGAGGCACGGCTCTTGCGGCCAGCGGCACTGCAGGCTCCGCAGCAGGGTGGGGGGCTTGGGAAAAGGAAGGCGAGTGCTGGCCGTGCCTTTCCCCTCTGTGCCCCTTGCGCTGGCGGCACTGGGATCTTTGCCCCCACCAGCTTTCCCAGTCTCTCCACCCATTGTCCCGGCTTCCTTGTGCTGAGGGAAGCAGAAAGCCGGGGGAGGGATTGCAGGGTGAGAGCAGCCCTGGTTGCTCGCCTGGGCTCAGACAGGTAGGGAGAGATGGAGCAGGAGCTGAGCAGGCCCCGTGTGACCCTGTCTGAAAGGACAGGGACTGTCTCTGTACCATCATGTCCATCCTGACACCTCATGCCCGTGGTCCTGGGGATGCTCAGCAGGTCGTGGGGATGCCCTGCACATCCTGGGGATGCCCCATGGGTCCTGGGGATGCCTCGCAGGGAGGTGGAGAGAAGGAGATGCAGGTGGAGCTAGTGTGGCCCAAAGGAGGACGTGGGGAGGAGCAGAGCCAGGATGGGGACAGGACCCATGGAAGTGTGGGTGATGACACTTGGGGATGGGCAGTTGGGCCATCGCCTCCTGGCACTCATCTGGAAGGTGATGCTGGACCCAGGGGACCGCAGTGTGGCTAGTACCTGGGGGGACCTGCCAAGCACAGGGCAGGGAAGGCCACCACGGCCACCACAGCCACTGGGGACCAGGAGGAAGGAAAGGAAAGTGAAAGTCCATGGCTGCTGCTCCAGCCTGGCTGTTGCTATGACGACCCGAACAAAGCTCCCGCTCCCTCTTTTTTGGCTCAGTTGTGCGGGTCCTCGTCCCCTTTGTTAATTGTTTCCCTGTCCAGTTTGGGGGCTGCGCCTCCCGCCTCCTCCTGCCCCCGGAACGGCTCGGGGGGCCTCGCTGGGGCAGCCGCAGCCCCAGGAGCGCACAGAGGTCACCGTGGGCTCGCCTGTGCGCTCGGTGCTCGCTCGGCTGCCGATAACCGTCTCCCTCACGTGACCTCTCGGGGTCTTCTCCCAAGCCAGGGGGTGAGAGCGGTCACAGCTGGCAGCGCCAGCAGATAGGGGCCGGTGGCTTTGGTGGGCACATGAGGCTGCCTGCACTGCCCGTGCATGGGATGGCATTGGGGGCAGCTGGTCCCCTCCCAGCTGGGGAGGGGGCTTCAGAGGGGCTGGGGGGGGCCTAGCTGGTGCAAGGGGAGCTGCCTTTGCATCCTGCCCTGCTGCATGTTCAGTACTTGCTGCACAGCTCCGGGGAATTCTGTGTCCTCTCAGGGCCTCAGTTTCTCCATCTGTGAAATGGGAATGTGTGTCACTGAGCTCCTTTATGTTTTGGGGTCTGTGGGTGCAGCCCACTCGCTGCCTTTGGCTTCCAAATATTGCCGTGCCTTGTGTTCAATCCTCTGGGTGAAGGTGCCGCATGGGAGACTCTCCCAGATAACTTTTTGCCTGGCTCTGCCCAGCCCTGCTCATTCCTGTGTGATGGGCACAGAGCAAGAGGGGACCATGTGTCGGGATGGATAGGGGGTGTGGGTACCTGAACCCCTCCAGAAACCCCTTGTTCTTGTGCGTGGCAGCTGGGGGATCCAGGAGTCCTGGGAGCCTGAGCTCTTGTCTTCTGCTCCTGGGACTGGGTGAAAACGATGTTTGGAAAAAAGAAATTCCCATGGAAGAAAATGACAGTGTGGGGGAGGAAACGGCTTCGAGTCAATGGGAATTTTCCCTGTTGGTAAAACGTAAACAGTTCTCCTTCAATGTTGACATAACATTTTAAAGATTTCATTATACAAAAAAGGCTGTTTGTCAACATTTGTTTGTCCAAACCAACCCCCTCGCTCTCCAGCTGGAGCACCGTTTTGCTCCAAATGAAGAGTTTTTTTCCTTCGGGAAGGTGGGTGATGGCATTCCCAGCAGAGCCGTTGGTGGGATGCGGGGTGTGGAGTGTGGCATGCAGGGCACGGGGCGAGCTCCTCAGCGGCCCAGGGCAGCAAAAGCCCTGTCAGGGCCCCCTTTCCCTGTTTCTGGGCTGGTTGTGGTGGTCTGGGTGAAGGAGCAAAAATTGGGGGTGATGTGGGGAGGAGAGGCTGGAAGCCGGGCTTTGGGGTCTGTCCCTTGGTGTCCCATGGTTTTGGGACTCCCCCGCGCAGCTGCGGGCTGTGCTCTCTGCAAGCCAGGCACCGTCCCAGCCCCTACAGGGACTGGGGTCCCGGGGGGTCCCAGGGTGCCCCCCAGAACTCCTCCGAGCCGTGCCTCAGTCTTTGGGGGTGTCTGGGCCCCGCCGCAGGACTCCCGAGCAGAGGGTGGGAGCAGTCTGGGGGCTCCCGGCGGTGTCACGCGTGGGTCCCCCAGCGGGGCAGGGGGTCCCGAGGGGAGGGATCGGGGCAGAGGGGCCGCCCCGGAGCCGGCTGCTGGCTGGCTGGACCGGTGTCCCTCCTCCTCCTTCCCTCCTCCTCCTCCCCTCCTCCTCCTCCTCCTCGCTCCCTCTCTCCGCCCGGCGCCGGGGCAGCTCCCACCGGAGGCGCTGGGGACATGGAGCGGACCTGAGCCGGGCGCGGTGGCGGCGGAGCCCGCACCGGCACCGGCGGCGGCAGCACCGACAGCGGCGGCGGGGACCGGGGCGCAGCGCTGCAGCGCGGCGGAACCGTGAGTGCGGCCGGGGGCACAGCCCGGGGGAGCGGGGGGGCACGGGCATTGCCCGGGGGGGCACCGACACGGCCCCGGGGTGGCGAGCATCCTCCCGGGGCGGCGAGCATCCTCTCGCAGTCGCGGTCCCCGAGTCCGACTGAGCTGAGCGGGGCTGGGGGGACCGCTTGTCAGGACCCCCCCAAAACCCCTTTGCTTAAACAGAAGAAGGAAAAAGGGGACGGGGGACGGGGGGGTGTGCGCTGGGCCTGTCCCTCGCACAGCCCCGTCCCCGCTGCAAAGTTCAGGGGCTACAAACTCTTCTCCGAGAGTCCCCCCGCGCCGGCAGCCGTGCCGGGGCGAGAGAGAGCCCCGCAGGCAAGGGGTTAAGCCACGGGCACCCCCGTGGGGTACAGGGCCGGCAGGCAAGTGGTTAACCCATGGACGACATCCTCCCACCCCCCCAAGACCCTTGACCTGGCTACCAGGGGTTGCCCTGCTGAAACCCCCTCCCCGGGACCCCCGTCCCACCCAGCTCGGGAAGGTTTCTCGTCGTCTTCCCACTGGTCACCGTGGCTCCCGGTGGGACCTGTCCCGCTGTCCCGGCCACCCAGCCCCGGCCCCACTGGGTGCTTTGGGTTGGGAATACGGGGGGCTTCAGGGTATAGGCTGACAGTTCCCCCCGACACGGCACTGGGGGTCACAGCACAGACACCGTGCACGGACAGATGGACATGCTGTGCTGGCACAGACAGACACCGCGGGCCAGCACAGACGGGCACAGGGGCCCGGCTGCTGGGCCCGGCACACGAGTGTGTCCGCAGGGCTTGGAGCTGTTTGCGGGCGTTCATGACCCTGCGGTGCTCAGGGGTTGGGGTCCCCATCCCTCATCCCCTGCCGTGGCATGGATGGGACACTCCTGCCCTGTCACGCAACTCTCACCGCCTTTTCGGCAGGGAGAGGCGACTTCTGGCCCCTGTGCCAGCAGCGCTCCAGCCAGCCCCGCAGCATTGCCGGGAAGCAGACACAGGGTCCAGGCAGGAAAACTTGCCGTGGGTGCCACGCATGGGTGTTTGTCTGTCTAAGAGGGGCTGGGGTTGTTCTAACAAACCGCAGCGGCAGCATCGCGATAACACACGGCCAGAGAGAGGGTTTGGGACCGGGGTCGGCACTAAACGCTGTTGCTTGCTGGGACCTAAAAGCAGATGAACCTTGTCACTGAGATTACGTCTTCCCCGGCAGCCATGGCGTGTCCTGCTTGTCCGACCCATCCTGCGCAGATTTGGGTCTCTGGGAGCCGAAGCTGCCGCACAGCAGAGCCTTGTGCCGTGGGGTCCCGCAGCCGGCTGGCAGCGGGGCTGTGGGTGCAGCCTTGGGGGGGTCTGGGGGATTTCAGCCCCCGGGTGCTGGTAAACCTGGGCTCAGGGAGCAGCAAGGCGGGTGATAGAGTGGAAGTGGGTGCTCGCCCCTGGGGACCCCACAGTTAAACCCCGACAAAGTTGGTGGTGGAAGAGAGAAAGCAAGAGATGCGTCGCCCAGGGAGCCGTAAGGGAGGTTTTCGTGTGAAATGCGCAAATAAATACAAAGCTGTGCTTCTTTCCACCTCCGCCTAATGATTTCCAGTGTTTTATGCAGGGTTTCGGTGCCAGTGAGGAATGCTGCCCAGGAAAAATTACAGACCGTGGCCGCATATTGTTCAAGTCTCAGTTACATCTTGTGAGGTACCTTCAGCATGGAAAACACTTGACTTCCAAAGCAAATCTGGAGTAATAGGTTTTAGGAGTGAAAAAGGACCATTAGCTCAGCTAATGTGATTTTCTCCATAGCACAGACCAGATAATATCACTCAGTTACTCTCCTATTGAGCCAATAACTCGTGTTTGTAATTCATGCAATTTCCTTTTAGTTCAATTTAATTTTGTACAGAATCCATTCTGTTGACACTGATACAGTTGGTTTTTTTTTTTTTTTTTTGAAAGCCCGCGATTTCAGAGGCTTTGTGTTAAAAATAGCTGCTGTCCTTTGACAAACGTGGGCAGGCTAAAGACAGTTTTTGAAATCATTTGTGAGTGACACATTTTTACCAGCATCTCCCTTCGTGTTATTTGTTTCATTCACAACTGGCAGAGCCGCTGCCAGGGCTGGGGGCTTGCCCTTGGCATCTGATCTGGCATCTCACGCAAAGGCCAAATCCCGTTGGAGCAGAGTAATAGGTAGGAGTAGAGATTCCAGATTTTTAAAAGTCCTTTTTCCTCTCTGATGGGAAGCTCTTCGTGCCGTCGGGCAGCTCCCCTCCTCCAGCGTGTGCACGTTGCTTTTTTTACCTCTACCAAATTGGAGCACCCAAACCGCCCTCCCCCCTGGAAAGTCCTTCTGACGAGCAAAGTCTGTTCCAGCCAGGGTGCAAGATGTCCTGGGGGGAATAGCTGGACTTTTTGTCTCCCTGCCGAAATGTCCATTTTCCATGGGGGGTGCCGGGGGAGCTGTGCCCTGGCACACAGGGCCATAGGGAAGGTGGAGCCGATCGTAAACTTGTTATGTGCCGGAGGGGTTTTAATTTCGTTCATGGGATGCAGAGGAAGGGTTTTCCTCTCCATGCAGGGGAACACAGCAGCACAGTAAATCTAGTCTTTCAGTGGGTTTATTTTTACATTTGTTACTTGCTGGTGGGCTTCCCGGGCGCTTGCCGGAGCCGGCTGCTCTTGCTGCCCGTCACCTTCCTGGAACCGAGACTCACCGGGGCCGAGCAGCCGTTACGTGCCCTGCGAGCAGGTTGGGGGACAGGGCGAAGGGCGGCTCTGGGACCCGGTAGCAGTGTGCTTTGCACTCCCCAGGTGAGTGTTCAGGGCTGGTTTGGGGGGAGATGGCAGGGGGGCTGCGTGCTTGCTGCTCCCGGGCTCGCAGAGTGCCGGAGGTGGGCTGGGGCGTGGGTCCCAGCTGTGTCCCCTGGACGGAGCATCCTCGGGGCCGCAGGGTGCCAGCGCCACAGGTATTGGAAGTTTGTTGGCGAGCGGGTGGGCTGGCGGAGCGAATCCCTGTTGGATACGGTGGGCCGTGCCGTGAACAGCACAGGGTGCTTTGCTCGCTGCCGGGGGGAGCCGGGTCACCTTTGCTGTCCCCAGCCCTCGGCGCAGCCGTGGCTGCTTGGGGCTCCCACCCATTCTCCAGCATATGACAAAACCGAACAAACTTTGAAGGATTTTGGTGTCGTGCTGGTGGGCTGGCGTCGCAGCAGCGCTGGTGGCTCTGCTTTTGGGGGTCCCTTGCTGCAGATTGGGGCAAGTCGGGGACCCTTGGGGCCAGCAGAGCAGCAGGACAGCCCGTGAGCCCATGGCCCGTGGCTGCTAGCCGTCCCGCACGAGCCGGCGTGGAGCTCGGTGAGCCCCGCTTTGTCTGCCTGCCGTGAAGCCGCGTTCCTGCTTGCTCCAGCTTTATCCCATTGTAAACACTTACCGCGGTTTTGTGTCAGGCCGGCTTTGTGCGTGCACGTGTAATTGCAGAAATCAGAAAAGCTTTTATTACCGAAGCGACAACCTTTAACAGACGGCTGTGACCGATGGTAGGGACGTGCTGTCAGTACAGCTCTGCTCTGCTTTTACACCCTGGAAGTTCCCAGCCATGCTAATAGAATGTGTACTGTTTATTTTCCTAAAGAAATACATTTATTTAAAAAAAAAGTAAAAATCCACTCGCAGGCAGGGCAGTTGCTACCTACAGCCTGCGATGCCGTGGAGAAAGCAGGCTGACCTCTTTTGTTCTCTCCTGCGGCCGCGCTGCTGAACGTAGCATCGCTACAAACTGGGAACTAGTCATGAAATATTTTCTTTTTCCCTCAGCTAGAAAATACCGATGGGTCAAAGCTGCCTCTTTTTGTGCGTCTGACAGCAGCCGGGTCTGGCAGCGGGGCTGATGGAAGAGTTGTGCTTGGTGGGAGGGAGAGCCCAAAAAGATGGGCAGCTCCGGGGTCGGGCGTTCCCCAGCTGGGGGTCCCTTGCAGCATTGCGGCCACCCCTGACCAGCCAGGGCTGGGCTATCCTAGGCTCTGCTGCTTTATTTTTCACAAGCTTCGCGGAGGTTTTAGTTTCATTGCACTGCAGGGAGGAAGATTTGGGCCGCTCAAAAGTTTTGCGCGATGCATCACTAATTTCCACACCGTTTTAACCCGGTAGAGAACATGCAAAAGGGAAATAAATTAGTGCAGCTTGTGACAGTTCTGCTGGAAAATATCTCGGTGCCTTTATCCCATCCCGCGCCTTTTGGGGAGTAGCTTCAGGAGTGAAATCTGCTCCCTTGGGTAGAGCTGCTGCTGGCCCGGCCGTGCCCCCGGGTTGCTCCTCATGGCTGGGTGCTGCCTGGGCACGGCTGAGAAGTGCGTGGGCTCCTCCAGCACGAGGAAAGTTGGCAGGGTCCAAGGCATCAACTTTTGGAAAATTTTCTGCTGCTTGGAAGCCCTCCCTCCCTCCCACTCTGTGTCCACCTGCTCCAGGACCACATGTCCCAAGCTGGAACCGCTCCAGCCCTGAACAAGGGCCCTTGGTCTGCCCGGTCCCACCAGCTCGGCGCTGGCAGGGAGGGAGGCTGGGGAGGTGCGGGGGGCCCCGGCTCGCATCAGAAACGCCCCAGCTGCTTGGGTGGGTCGGTAAAAATATGAGTAAGGGGATGCAGCGGCTGAATCTGCTTCAACAAAGCATTTATGCAAGTGCGCTGGAGCACATGGTTGAAGTGGGGGACAGCATTAGGGGCATGGCCGAAACAGCCTTGCCCCCTTCACCTCCAAGCACCCCGCCAGCACCTTGGACCCCGAATGGCTCTGCAGCTGCTTTTAGCTCAAATGTGGTGTTTTTCAAGGGGAAAGCTGCTTCTGTGAACGTCGTACTGGAGGGAAGCTCCTTTCCCTGCCTTCTTGTCCCACTCCTGCTCGCAGCCTTGCAGCTGAAGAATGCAAATTGGGAGATGGATCTGAAATATTTGAAATTCTGCCTCTCCATAATTTAATGCTCCATTACCACCCAGGCCTGCTCGAGGCATGTGACCGTTATAAAAGATGCAGTCTGGTGGCTGCAGAGGCCGGGCAGCCTCCCCCCACGTACCCCCAGGTGTCTTATCAGAGAGCAACGAGATAATGTGGCTCATCATTAAAGCTGCCTGGAAGACCCCTGTGAGCACCCACTAGCCCAGGCCAAAATCTGCTGGCCTGAGTTATTATTTTTTAATTCTGCCTGGTCAAGGCAGCTTGTGGCAGTTCATTGTCTGTTGGGAGGAAAGGGGATAGGATTATAAATTAACTATGGCAAAGAAAATTAAAAGAATGTGGGGCAGCAGTGAGCCCAGTGAGGGTATTTATCCTTTTTGCCCGTGTAAAATGGGGTTATCACGAGCTGGGCTGAGCCAGAGTCTAACAGAAGGAAGAGAAGATGGAGAAGCAGGTAGATAGAAATACCCCATGGCATTGCAAGCGCAACACAGCAGCTTCTGCTGCCACCGCGGTGCTGGGGTTACTGCCTTCCCATGCCGCTACCGGGTGAGAGCCAGAAATCGAAACTCTTTGGACATGAAAGTCAACCTCTCTGATTCAGTGGGACTGGCAGGGCCGATCACGGCCAGGCGGCGCGGTGGGGGCATTTCCCAGCAGAGATGAGGCTTTTCACACTGCCATATTCTGCACCCGTTGCAGCACTAGTCACCTCCGGCATTGTCACCTAGCACAGCTCTTGCCTGCATGGGTGTGGGTTTGCAGTGAGCAGCCCTTGTCCCCCCTAGTCTTCCTCCCTTGTCCTGGCTGGGTGTCGATAGCACGGCGCGGCTCCGGGTTGCAGCCTTGTTCAGAGCCTGGAAAACCATTTGTTTGTAAAAGCTGAGCTGGGTGATGGTGCGGGTTGGACTGCAGCCGATGTGCCGGGGTGTGCAGAGCCGGCAGTCCTGGGCTTGCACGTCTGCTCTGCTCCCCACACCAGCTGGCGGGGCCACTGGGGATCCAGTCCCCAGTGCTGGGCAACCCACATCCCTCCTGCCACCACCCCATGGCTGGCAGAGTGCTTTGTCCCCACTGTGTCCCTGCGGGATGCAGAGAGGAGAAGCAGCTCAGGGTGGGAGAGGACAGGACCGAGGTCTGTGAAGAGACTGGGCAGGCGCTGAGCACACAGCTCGTCCCCCGGTGTCCTGACACTGGGGACACGTGGGTGCCCGAGGCCACGGCAGCAGAAACTGGGGACCACACAGAGCTGGGACAAAGCCTGTAGGGCAGGGCGAGCGTGGCGGCAGGGACGAGGTGTGTGTGCAAGGGGGTGCAAGCTCCGAGCTGGGCAGGAGGGTCACCCCAACCCCCAGCAGCCCCTCTGGTTCACCTGCTAAAAGCGAGCTGATGTGGGAAGGGTTTAGAAAAACCTCTGCCCTGGCCCAGGCTGGCAGCCCTGCCTGCCCACGAGGGAGTAGGGGAATGCCAGAGCCCGGCTTATCTTTTGTCTGGAACAATAGAGGGCTTGGCCCTATTGTTCTACCTTGCACGCCCAGCCGGAAAGCGAGTCCCCTGGGGCAGGGACTTGCACACGAGTGTGCCTGTGCGTGCAGGAGGGGATTTACGGACAGGGCTGGCAGGGCCGTCCTCACCAATCTGTGCTGCCGCCCGTGGGCAGCTCTGTAGGTGAATTCCCCATGAGTGGGAGAGATGGCTGCTCGGGACCTTCCCTGCTCATTTTCCTTGCCGTGACACAGAGATTTCAGCAGCTGGAGGGTTAAGTTGGGGGAGGTCCCCAGGGCTATGCCTGGGCAGGCTGGAGGACCCATCCCGAGGACCCACCTGTACCTGCTGGAGGACCCGTCCGTACCTGCGCAGGCTCCAGCATGGGCAGAGGCAGAGCAGTACTTGTCTTTTTTGGAGGCTCTTGGGCTGTGATTTGAGTCTCCAGGTGCAACGCTGGCCTTTGGGCTTCCCCTGCCCAGTCCTTGTCCTTCCTGCTGCGTTGCCTCGGGTCTGTGGGTCCATCCTGGGAACTGGCTTGGGGAAGACACATTTCTGCAGGGGGTGTTTGTGTGTGTTTTTCAAGCCAGGCTGGTAGTTGGAGCTGAATACTGGACATGGCTCTTGGTGCAACTGGGGAGCACGCAGCTTGAAGCCAGCGCTGCTCGTGAACACCTTGGGCTGCAAAACCACAGCCCTGCGGTCCCTTGCAGCCCTGCTCCTTCCTTCATTTAGGGGGGGCAAAGCAAGGCTGACCCGTCCCCGAGGGGCTCCCAGCACCGTCAGCCCAGCAGCTGCGCAGCTCCGGCAGCCACATGTGACTTTGCCAGGGCGGCCGTGAAACGCCTCCGGTCCCTCTCGTCCTTCCCGTGCTGCCCGAGACCCATCCCACGGCACACAAGTGGCAGTGGGGTGCGTGTGCCTGCCTGCGTCTGCCTGTGCAGGCAGAGCAACTGTGCCTGCCCACAGCTCCGCTAAGCCGTGCAAGGGAACACACTGGGACGTGGCACGTGGAGGCAGGAGCTGCCAAAGCCCCTCACTGGAGGGAGCGGGCTTAGGGACCCCAGGGCAAATCGGGATACGGGGTGGGGGGACAGGTGCCACCGGGCACAAAGAGCCCCTTGTGCGCTGGCGTGTGCTGTGGGACACAGGGAGCCTTGGGCTGGCTGGGGGCAATTGGACACCCCCTTGCAAACAGGGAGGGCTGACAGCTTCTTGCTGGAGTCCCTCTGCCCTCATCTATGCTGTGTTTTTGTTGTGCAATGAAAACTATGCGGGTGGGCCAGTAAAAGCTTGTTCCCAAATCTGTCTGCTCCTCCGGAGGAGAGGAGCCTGGCTGGGAGCTGCTGCTGGATTTCATGGGCTTTAGTTCCTCCGAAGCGAGAGGAGGGGCGAGGTGTGAACCCAGCCTCAGAGGATGGTCGTGGTTTGGAGGGTCGCTGCCGCTGAATCCCTTGGGTCCTGCAGCAGGATGGGGTGGTGGGGGATCCCCCACCTCTCGGAGCCCGAGGTCTCTCCCTGAGCCGCAGTAATGGTAGTGATAAAAATGGCACGAACCAGACCCCTGCTCCCCCCTGCAATTTCTCTCTTGCAAATGTGAGACCTGCCTCGGTAACGTGACCGCTGGCCCTGGGAGGCGATGCTGGTTGCCAGCCCCATTGCTGGAGGATGCCCTGGCTCAGCCGTGGGGCGCAGGGCAATCGGGAGGTGAGCTACCTCCCGAGCCGTGAACACGGGAGCCTGAATCCATACCTTAAATCAGGGGTAACACCATCAAAGTGACCACGGCTTACACTAATAAGGGGGAGAAGTCAAGCCGAAAGTGTTTTCCTTGGGGTCTTCATCCCGACTCGGCCAGGCATGACTCTTCTGAGCTGAAGCGCAGCAGGAGCGGAGTCAGGGTTGCCATTAGCAAGGGTGTGATGATTTGGGGCAGATGATGGACGGCTACTGCCACTGAGCACCCATCCTTCAGGCTGCCTTTTCTTTCAGAGGGAGGTTGCTGATGGCCCCGGCGGCTTGTGGGGCAGCTCCCGTCATGCCAGCAAAAAAGAAATCTGTTGCTGAAATGTCAAGTGGCCCCAGCAGCTGGAGCTACCCCCTGCCCTGAATTTGGGCAGCAGCTGGGGAGGGCGAAGCGGCTTTGTCCCTCCGTGTCCAAGCTTGGATGCATGGCCCTGTTTGCTGCAGCTCAGGATCCCTGTGCAAAGGGACCCTGAAGGTTTCCGGGGTGCTGCCGGCTGCGAGGTGTGAGGCACTGTGGGCAGAAGAGCAGCCCCATGATTTTTCAACCACCACCATGGTCTTGGGTACCATGTGCGAGAGGCGCCGGGACTGGCTCCGAGCATCCTTGCGGTGCTCATGTGTGTGCCCGACTCACCTGGGGGACCACGAGTGCAAACAAGATGGGATGGCCCCCCGCAAAGAGGAGCCCCCCCCCCAAAGCCTGGGGGCGCCTGGAAAAATAATGATATTAGTGGAAGGTGTAAAATGCCACGAGAAGCTCAAGAAGGGGAGGGGATGATGGGATGCCATGGGGTGGACCGTGGGGGCCATGCCGAGATAGCACCAGGTCCTGCGTGCCACAGAGCTCACCCGTCGGTCCCTCGTGGCATGGTGCGTGGAAAAAGGGTTCGGAAAGCTGTGCCCGCCCTGCAGCCCCAGCCTGGGAGGTGCAGATCACTGTCGAGGCGGGTGAGCTCCGTGTCTTTTTTCTTTTTTTTTTTTTTCCTAAGCAGGAGAGGAAAAGGGTCAGATGTCTTTGCCCCTCCGTCATGCGATAGGAAAGTATTGTTTACGAAGCAGCCGAGTCAAACGTGCCCTCCGCTCTGCCTGGAAACGCTGAGTGAGTGAAATTACACAAAAACGACACTGAGATTGGCCTCCCCGATAAGCCCGAGGGCCGCTTTTGGGTGAGGGGAGGACAGAAACTGCAAAGAAAAGGAGGGAGACGCGCTAACCACGCTCCCTTGCCTCACCGTGCCGTGCTGTGCCGGCATCACCGCGCCATCCCGCCGGGGCTGGGTGAGTTGTCCCTGTCCTTCACCTCCTGGCTCTGCTGACCTCCTGCTGCATGGAGGGGGTGGATTCTTTATTTGCTCTGAGTTTGCTGATTTTTAAAATTTCTTTCCCATAGTTGTTTGATTGATGCAGACTGGTTAAGTTGGGGAATGGGGTGATGGAATGAGCCGATGCCTGTGCTGGGATCGTGGGAGGGGGCTTGGGAGCAGCCCCAAGGACCTGCGCCGGGTCCCGGGGACTTGGCACCTCCCCTGACCACCCACCACCCCGGGGAGAGTGGGCTGCTGCTGGCATCGGTGGGACCATGGCCCTGATCCAGCCACCCCGGGTGCTGGGTGTAAAGGCTCAGCACCCGCGAGCTGGGCAGGTTTTGCTGCCCTTTTTTTTTTTTTTGCATCCAGGCAAGGCCTCGTGTGAAGGAGGAAACTTGTTTGAAAAATTATTTCTGATGCAGAAAAAAGGAAAGAAAGAGTAAATACCCATTCTTCAGAGTTCCTCCCTCCTCTTGCTTCCCCTGCGTCTTCCCTTGTTGACGTGCTGTGATATTTCTACCTTTCGTTGACGTGTAGTGCAGGGGAAGGTAGGAACGGCAGAGGAGAGGGATGAAATAGGAAGGGGCTCTTTGAAAATATTAAGATTGTGGGGTTTGCGCTTTTCCCTGGAGCGTTTAGACCTGCAGGGAAAGGGGAGTTTCTTCTCTCAGTGCTTCTCTCGCTCGGAGCACAGCGCTCGCCTCTCCTGAGCACCCCCTTGTCCCGCTGTGCACCACTGCACCCCCGGAGCTGCCAGGCTTCTCTTAAAGATGCTTTACACCACGTAACCTTCCCTGGAAAAGAAACGCATCTGCCTGCAAAGCTGGAGATGGTGCCAGGAGACTTTTTTCCTTATCGATACGTCTTCTTGAGTGGAAGAAAAAAATAAAACATCCTGCAGACTGTCTAGTCTCGAGGCCAGGACGGGAATGACCAGCGCGGTCCCCGACCATCACGTGGGCCGTCGCTGGGATTGTTCCCGCGCCTTCTTCCTCCGGGCTTTGCACGGTTTTAAATAATTCCAGCGCGACGGAGTTTCCTCCGCTTCCCTGATGAGATCATTCCCCGTCTAATAAATCTTGCGGCCAGGAAGTTCCACCTGAGGTTCAGTTTAATTTTTCCCCTACTTAAAACCATCCTATCGCTCATCCCAGTAAAGGAAAAATGTGTTTGGGTCATGGCTGTGAAGGCAGTGGACCTGTGCCAGTTTACACCCGGGGAAGGATCCAACTGCCTCTTTGATTTTATTGTTGGGATAGTTATAAAACCACCAGCTGGCTTTTGTCGGCATCCTAACGCAGCCGGGCTCATGGGAGGCGGCATCCCTGGATTTTGGGTGGCAGAGGCACAGCTGGGCGGTGGAGCAAAGCCCTCGTGTTGGGGGGGCAGCGCAGGCAGGGGAGCAGCTGAGTAATCCTTTACGCCAAGACAGGAAAGTGTTTTGGAGTGATGTGTCCCTCTGCCATCTCATAAGAAACCAGAGCAACGTGATGAAAACGCCCTCAGAAGCACCGTGAAACCAGCAGTAAGCTGGAAATTGTTAGTAAGGAGGCGACATCAGGAGTCTGGGATGTGGCCCAGTTAAAAGGTGCGCCGGACTGGATCAAATGGACCCGTGTACCCACAGGGAATATGTTGTCCTTGTCTCATCGTTATCAAGGGAGGCTTCGTTTTCCCATTTCCACCTGGAACATCCCGCATATCCAGGCTCCATCACTGCCTCCTCGGGTCCGGCCGGTCCCGAGGCAGAGGACAGCCCTATGCTGCAGGGACGGGGCAGGGTGCGATGTGGTGGATTTTGGCAAGTGGGGTTATTCCACGAGACTTAGAAAAGCAGGAGCTGAGTCTCTGAGGCCAGAGCTGCCCCCTAAGGACTCGATCTGCTGTAGCTTAGCGCTCGCACGAGCCATCAGCCGGTGCTCTGAGACAACCTACACCGAGCTGGGATCTCCTGGTGTCCGTAGGCGATGGAGGACATGGAGCCAGCCTGTTAAGCAACCGCGATCCTCTTCTTCCTCCTGCCATAGCCTGAGAATACGTCTTTTTCTCCCTGTCTTGCAAGTGTTCACTTAAGTGAATTTAGTGATTAATACGGGTTATTTTCTCTCTCTCCTCAAGTTTTGAATAGCAGGATTGATTCGATTTCCCCCTGAACCTCTGAAGGGCTTCTCTGCTGGCATGCATCAGAGAGATATGCATTTCATTAGCAGTCCTGGATATGGCCCGGAGGCCTTTGAAGAAGGCAGGTTGGGTTTTTTTGGATAGAATTAGTAAATGCTATGCTAGCTGGTTGTAATTGCTTTAGGGTCAAATCTTCCAAGTGCCGTGCAGTAACAGGAGACCTGCGTTGCTGCTTTTCATCTCAGTAGATGGAGAATTGATGCTCCCCACCCCCAAAGAGCCGTAACGTGGCAGTGCTGAGGCTGCAGCAAAAGGAAGTCTTCCAAGGGCGAAGGGGGAGATCCCAAGGGCACCAGGATGGGGGTCCCAGGCCCGGTCAGAGAGGGGACAGAGGGGACCTGGGTGGAAGGTGGGGTGCTCAGGATGGCACGTGCAGGGGGGTGACCCCCTGCTCCTTCCTGCACTGGCCGTTTCTGGGAGTTTCTGTGATGCTGATGCTCTCGCCGTACCGTCACCGCTTTGCTCTGACCCTGTAGAGAAATTTCTGGAGGCCACTGTCCTTCAGGGGAGAGAAATTGTCTTCAGGGAACTGATGGTGGATGGTGGTTGGACAAAGACTGATCTGTTTTGTGCGGACAGCGGGAAATCCCAGCTCCTGCTGATGCCAGAGCTTTTCCCATGGGACCCCTAGTCTTGCCAGGATGGAGAGGAGCAGTTGGGGTCTGGGGGGGGGTTGTCTCTCTGGTGTGGTGGAGCAGCCATCGGCTGCTGCTGGGCAGGACGTACTGGGCAGCATCGTCCTGCCTGTGGCAGGGCTTAGCACTCAGGGGCCAGCCTGCTGCCCAGTTCTGCGCTTGCTGGACGCTTACTGCTGCCCCTCTGCCCCCAGGGCATTATGCTCCCAAAATGCCCCCCCCCACCCCCCACCCGCCAAAGATCTCCCTTCTCAGCATTGATTTTGCAGCTTTTCCGGCAACCTGAGCTCTCAGCAGCCTTTTGGGCAGATGGAGGTTGTGGCTTTCCGCGGGAGCGCCGCTGACAGGTAAGATGTTGAAAACACGGCGTTTGAGGATGCGCAAAGCGTTGGCTGGCGCTCCCCCAAATGCAGAGCGTTTCCGTTGCTGCAGCACCCCGGTTTGTGGGGCAGCACGGGTGGGTGCATGCCTGTGATGCAGCCCCACGGGGGGAACACGTGTCATGCGAGCACCGGTGCTCCGAGCGGCTGCTGTCCGTCAGGGTCACATGGAGCTGTGGCTCTCATGTGGTGACAGCATTTCAGGGGCTGAATATATGTTCAGCATCCAGATGTCTTCTGAGTTTAAAACCTGGTTTTTCAGAAGCAGTCAACCCCGGGGTCTTACTTTCTGCCGCATTTTACCTACAGCGTGTAGAAAATGTGTTGGCATCCCCCTCCATGCACAGCTGGGGGTGGCAGAGCCTGCATCCCCCACGGCTGCCTGCTTTCACCTTCCCGAGGAATAACCTGCCATCACGGGATACTCCGCATCCCCAGGGGATGATGGCAGCCCCATGAACTTCCCCCAGCCAGGGCCATTCTCCTTGGCCGTCCCTGGCCATCCCTGCCCGGGCATGGCGGAGGAAGCCATCCATTCTTTTATGTGCGAAGGCACGCCGGGCGGAAACGGCCCCAAAAGGACATTCCAAGTCTGGCAGGAAAGCAGCCCGCTTGTCTGGCAGGAGATGGGCTATTGTCTGTCCCAGTGGCCAGCCGGGATTCCTCGGGCCCTGCTTGGAAGAAGAAAACGTCCGTGTGTGTCTTATTTTTTCCTCTGCCCTTTCTCGAGGGGGTGCCGGGGGCTGTGAATGCTGCACGTGGCTGGTGCGTGCATGGCGGTGGTGTTGTGCCGCTCCGGCTCTGGTCGGCGTTGCTGTGTTTGCTCCTACGGTGTTTTCCCCCTCGGGTTTTTGCCCTGTGCGTTCCTCCCCTGGCTGGGTTGGTTACCTGGGCCGTGGTGGCAGGATGCAGCTGCAGGTCGAGTGGCTGCATGCTGCTCGGGATGGGTGGATTGGTTTTGGGATGACTGGGTACCACGCTGGGCTCCTGAAAGGAAGAGTCTGCCATAATGCATGAACTGATAGCTCTCTGCCATAACTGGGGAGAAAGAGGAAAACAAAAAAAACCCAAGAGCCTCCCTTACTGCCCCGTTCTGCTTGATGGGCAGGCAGGGCAAGGCCAGCCCGAAAATCTGGGCAGCCCAGCTCCCCCAGCCAACGGCCGGCCGCTCTCCCCCAGTCCCACTTCTGCGGGAGCCCTTTGCACTGCAGTCCCCTGGGGCGGGATCGGCCCTGAGTCGAGGGGTGGGATCAGCCCCGAGGCAGACACGCTGTGGCATGGGACAGGGATGCTCTGGAATGGGGCAGGGGTGCGGGACCATTCCCGCACTCGCATCCTTCCTCCAGGGAGCGGTGAAGGCGGCCGTGCCGCTGCGCCGAGCTGAGCATCCCTGCGGCTCCTCCTCGTGCCCTGGTAGCACGGGGAAACTTTGTGTGTTTGTGGCTTTCTGGCCTCCTGCACTCTCTAGTATTTTCGCAAAGAGCTTGGGTTTCATGGAACCTGCTTCATCCCTGCCCAAGCCAGGGCCAGACACCGTCCCCTCTGCCTTCGGGCAGCGTCACCTGCCAGCCTCCTCCTCCTCTAGCCACCCTGCGAGCAGAAACCCTTCTCTTATGACTACAGGCAGGACCTGCTGCGGGGAGACAGCCTGGTCCAGCCAGCACCACACCTTCACCAGGCAGCTTTTCGTGGTTTTTTCCCCTTGCTGCTTTGTGCCGGTGGGACGATGCTGGCAGCCCCCTTCTCTGCAAAGCCAGAGCCCGCACAAGTGACCGGGAGGAGGCTCTGGGTGCCCGGGAGGGGGGGGTCTCGGCATCTCGCCGGTGCTCCCTGAGCTGCTGCGGTGCCGGGCAGGGTGGGGGCTTGCTGTCACCTTGGCATCCCCCAGCCTTTCGAGCTGTTCTGCCGCAACACAAATGGGGCCGATAGGATCGGCTGGCAGGCAGGAAGGGTGGCACGGCCATGGGGAGAATTGCAGGACGTGCCGTTTGGGAGTACGAATGGAGAAAGAAAAGCTGCCCAGCAGCTGGCTGTCGCCATCCCAAAAATCTCAGCCCTTGGACTTGCTGGGCTGGAGTTTGAAGGCAAGGTGAGCACATTGATGCCTGCAGAGTTTTAGGGCATTTTAGGGCTTCAGTGCTTGTGAGATGAGTCCCCCTTGTACTCCCCAAAACACTGTGCCCGGAGGAAGCAGCCAGGGGTCCTTGGTCCCTCACCAAGGACTCGTGGCTCCCCGATGCGTCCATTTTGGTCCTCCAGGCTGGCACTTCGCATCCCAACGCCATTCCCTCCCTTCCCCTCCGCCCTTCATTAAATGGGAAACATTAAAGGCGAAGATCTGTTACACTCCCCGTGCCAAGGCAATTGTTCCTGTCCCTATTGTCTGCCACAGGCAGCCCCGGAGCCCGGCACCTGAGCCCGCAGCACAGGGCTGCCGAGGAACCAGCCCTGTAACAAGATAACGGCACATTTTTCTCCTTTTTCTTCTCTCTTTTTTTTTTTTTTTTTTGTTCAGCAAACCGTATAATAAATCCACAATGAGGCCTCTTTCAAACAGACCCTTATTAAAGTACCGGCCCCATTTTAAGAGTAAACTTCCAGTGGCACCGGGAGGTTGAGTACAATAGAAATGTGACCTGCCGGAGGAGTGGGATGTTGCTTTTGTGCGTGTCTCAAACCGAAGGCATCGCTCTGTGCTGCAGCGTTCCTGCTGCTGCCCCATTGCCTGGGCAGCCGGGCAGCATCCCAGCCACGGGGAGGGAAGGCAGACCTGTGGCAGGGATGCACTGAGCAGGGGTTTCTTTTAACCTTTAAAAAGCCAAAAAGGCTGGAAGGAGGGAGCGGCTGCGCACCCACACCTGCGGGTCCTGAGTGAGGAAAGCGCCCAGGGCAAGGTGCTGCAGCTGCCGTGCATTCGTGCCTCAGTTTCCCCACCTGTGGCACATTGCGAGCGCGGGCTCTGGGGCAGCAAATCCCGCCTCCGTGGGTGGTTGGAGCCGGCAGAGCCATGGGCATGGCTTCCCGCTGGCTGCCCGCCACCGCCACGCCGCTGCCAAGCGTGTCCGGTTCCTCCCCGGCCGAGGCGTGTCAAAGGCAGGCGATGGGCTTTCGGGTGGGTGCTGGCTGTGCCCAAGGTCACCCTCCTGGCCGCGGGGCTGACCAAGGTGAGCCGGGGCGATGCGGGCGGTGCCGCAGGATGCGGCAGACACCGGGCGATGCCGATGGCCGGAGGAAGCCCGCCGGCCTGGCGAGTGCGATGGTTTGTTCAGCGGAGGGCAATGGGAACTGAGATTAAAAAAAGCCCCGCTAAGATCAGAAAGGCTGGCGCGCACAGTGCCCTATTGTGGAGCTGTCACACTTCCCTTTACTTTATTGCTTTTGTCCAACACCCTATTGTTCCACTTCCTTTTGTCCCCTATTCACAGCCCTGGCTTTTCATTACCCAGCCGGCCTTGTTGTTTTCGTTTCTTTTGTTTGAAGTTCCTGAGAGGAAGGTTTTATTTTCAGCGGTTTGATTAATTCGCAGCTTGAGCTGGGCTTTGTTTGTTATGTCATTGCTGCCCCGGCTCAGCCCCCCCATCCCAGCCCGCACCCCCCAGCCCTTATTTCGGGGGGTCCCAAGGAGCCATCCGGGTGTGGGGAGGTGAGAGGGAGCAGAGCGTGGGGATCCGGGCTGTGGGGTGCCAGAACCCAGGGAGGATGCTCTCCCCATCCCACCACGGCCTCTTCCCACCTCAGCAGCCCCTGTGGTCCCACAGCCCGGATCCTGGATCCTGGCAGTGGCAGGTGTAAATCCCTTCCTTTTCCCATTATTCCTCCCTGAAAGGCGAGCTTTGGGAGGGTAATATTTGTTCCCATTCTTGCTGTGCAGCGTGAGGGTTGGTGGCCCCGAAAAGGTGAATCCCTATGAGCACGACTGCAAGCGGGCTCTGCCCCTTGCGCACGGCTGATCCCTTTGCGGCGAAGGGACGGCGAGCTCCCGGCGTGCCCGGCACTTGCTTGGAGATACGGCTCCCATAGCGCTGGCACTGCTGGAGGCTGCAGCAGAGCTGGGGCTTTGCAAGGGACATGGCTGTGACGTGTTGTTTGGGGCAGTTCCCATTAATAAAATAAAATACTGGCTCTGGCTGTGCTTGGGGTCCCTGGGAGTTAAACAGCTCGTGCCCCATAACAGCTCATGGTAACCTCTGCGGTGCCCGGCTGAGTGGCTGGCAGCACCGGGAGTTGGACTGGCACCCACGGCTAGGCTGGTGAAGTCGGCGAGAGCCATTCCCCAGGGCCAGCCCCTTGCCCTGGCTGGGGCTCAGCCAGTCCCAGCTCCGCGCCGTGCCGGGGACTCCCGGAGGAGCGATTCTGGTGGCCGTCCCAGCCATTGTTCGGCAGGACCAGGATTTCCATTTCCCGTCGGCACGGGAAACCTGCTTTGCCGCCCTGCCTGCTTTCTAGGCACGGTTCCTGGGGCGGTGCGGGGGGGCAGCTCCTGAGCTGAGGGCTGGGGACCCCTGGGGTGCTGGCTCGGATCTGGCACAGCTCTCTGTCGTGGTGAGCCTTGGGTTGCTTTCTGCCAGGCTGCTGGATGAAACATGAAGGCACGTGCTCATATTGGCCTTAAATCCCGTGCCTCTAGGTCGCTTTCTTTAGGGCTTTGCTTTGTTGCTCCTTTCCCTTCACAGCCCAAAGCGGGAAGGACCTGTTTCCCTGGGGGCTTCTGGCCACTGAGCCCCAAATCTGCAAAAACCTGAGCTCAGGAAGCCAGGAGCAAGAACTCAGCTTCGCCAAGCCATGGCAAAAAGCGAGACCATTACCCCTGAAAAACCAGTAGCACAGGGGACTCCAGTATGGGGCCAGGCTGGGAAAAGGGGTGCCTGTGGCCGGGGGGTGCCCCATGGCTCTGCTGACGGCCCTGCCGCCCCACAGGATGTCCATGAGGAGCCCCGTTTCTCCCCACCTGGAGCTTGATGGAGCGGGCAGCATGGTGAACTGCACCATCAAGACGGAGGATAAGAAGGAGGGCGGCTACGAGTCCCCACCAGGGGCTGCCCCCAGCACCGAACCCCATCCCAACGACCTGCCGGGGCCACCACCGAGGGAGGGCACCGACCCCCAGGCCCTGCCACAGGTGGGTCCCATGGCTGTGACAAACACTGGTCCTGGCTGAGATCCTGCTGGCCATCCCCACTCCGGACCTGGGCTCCGTCCCTGGCAGAGGGGTGGTTGTTTCCACGGGTGGTTATTCCTCATACCGAGGAGATGAAGGTGAGACCTGAGGCTCGCCCAAGGCTTTCCGGCCATTGTTGATGCTCTCGGGTCAGCCCTGGGGTTTGAGTGCTTCGCCTTTGGCGTGGAGCTCCCCACGGCCACCTCCAGACATGCTCCGTCCCTTCAGCCTCCCTTTTTAATTACTCTTGGGTTTTCTCTCCCTCTGAGCTGCAGCCACAACCCTCCCATTCCCCGCACTGCCTTCCCGGGGAACGGGGCTCAGAGGAGCTGGGCAGTCTAAATAAATAATAGAAACCTCCAGCAAACAAGTCTTTGCGGCATGAAGAGCAGAGATGCTCTCAAGCCAGGCTGGGGGGAATGTACCTGGCTGAGTGTGGTCCAGCAGGGAGCTGGGCAGGGACAGCTCCGAGCATCCCACCGACCAAGCATCTCCTGCATGGAGACCTGGGGATGTCCCCATCTGTGGGAGCGGGTGCTGAATAACGCTGTGTGTGTCGTAGGAGTCCCGCTCACCCACCGGCGATGCGCCGGAGCCCAGACGCTCTGCCTTCGAGCTGGCTGTCAGCAGCCAGGAGAAGCTGGACTTCAACAGGAACTTGAAGGAGGGTAAGAAAGGTTTCCAAGTGGCCTCTGGGTCCCCCCTCACTCCCTTTGGGCCTCTCATTATTTTTGCAAAGCTGTGGGATGGGATGGACCACCCCGTGGTGCAGAGCCTTGGGCTGTGCTTACCTGGCTGTCCTCTCCGTCTCCCTGCTCTGCCGACCCCGGTGCCTGCCGGCACGGACAGTGATGCCAACCATCGAGAAGTTACTGTCCAGCGACTGGAAGGAGCGGCTACTGGGTCGAAATGCCACTGAGTCCAAGGAAGTGAAAGGTGACGTCTTCCCCCAGCCACCCACCTCTACTGTCCTCTCTCCTGCACCCCGTGCCCGGGCAGTCTGGGCTGGAAACATGGCACTTCCCACCTTAGCAGGAGGGGAGATGTGTCTGCAAGTGGGCGTATTTAATAGGAGTTTGTACTTTTTTAACCAAAATATTAATTTGATTTTTTTTTTGAGGGGGGAGCATCCCTGATCAAAACTTGCCTCTTCACTGCACAGAGGAGATGGTTCAGCACACGGGGATCTTTAAGCTCCCAGTGCATCAGCCATTCCCTGGCCATGCATCGCCCGCCAGCACCCAATGGTGGTGATGATGCTGTTCACCCTCCCCAAGCCCCTGACCCATAGCCGCTTGGTTTCTTCCAGGAACCCAGGAGAGCCTGGCAGAGAAGGAGCTCCAGTTACTTGTCATGATCAACCAGCTGTCCACGCTGCGGGACCAGCTCCTGACGGCCCACTCGGAGCAGAAGAACATGGCTGCGATGCTCTTTGAGAAGCAGCAGCAGCAGATGGAGCTGGCACGACAGCAGCAAGAGCAGGTGGGCTCAGGTCCCTGTGGGCAGCCTGCTTTGGGAAGCGTTTGCCAAGGACCATACATCCCTTTGGGGATCCCTTTGGGATCCGCCAGCTGTGGGTGCAGGACCAGGACAGGGTGCCCCTGGGAGTGGTGGGGAGGTGGCTTTGCTGTTGGGGACAGCAGGACTTTGCTTTCTGCCTAGAAACCCTCCTGTTTTCTGTGCCCATCCCAAAGACTCCCTGTCTTGCTCCCTGCTGCTAGGAGGATGAGACTCAAAGGAGATGGGAATTGTACTCCTTAAAATAATTAAACCACGCTGGGTCATAGCATCACAGAATGGTTTAGGTTGGAAGGGACCATAAAGATCATCTAGTTCCAACCCCCTTACCATGGGCAGAGACACCTCCCACCAGACCAGGTTGCTCAAAGCCTCATCCAGCCTGGCCTGGGTCCTTCCTGACTGTGCTTTGATCTTTGCACACCTATTTTTCCCTCTCCGCTGGCCCACACGATACTAAGGGCAGGAGTGACACTCCCGGCCCACCCCAGGGTGGGGGTGACACTGTCCCTCCCAGCCCGTTTCTCTCCCCATGCCCCAGGAGGTGGCGCAGGGGCAGCTCACCCACCCCGTGCCTGCCCTCCCCATGGCCCTCGGGACCCTCCGCAGACCCTTTGTCTCAGTTTTGCCGGTGTTGGGCGGCTCATGCCAGGCCATAGCCCTGCCGGGGCCAGCTGGACACTGCTGTTGGTGCCACTGAGCCCCGCTGTCTCCCCTCTGCCAGATCGCCAAGCAGCAGCAGCAGCTCATCCAGCAGCAGCACAAAATCAACCTGCTGCAGCAACAGATCCAGGTAAAGGTGGGGGACACCTTCCCATGCCCCCCTTCCCATGCTGGGTGATTGCAGCCCCCTCATGTGCCAGGCTTGTGTCCCCTCCCAGGGCCAGGCAAGGGGACGGGCACCTGCCTGCAGTGTCCGGCAGCGGTTATCTGGTCTCTCTGCTTCTCTTCCCCCTCTTCCCTCCAGCAGGTCAACATGCCCTACGTCATGATTCCCGCCTTCACCCCCAGCCACCAGCCTCTCCCCGTCACTCCCGACTCCCAATTAGCGCTGCCCATCCAGCCCATCCCCTGCAAACCAGGTGAGCGGGGTCTCCCGGGACTGCCCCAGCCCTGCGGGGTGGTCTTGTCCCCCAACCCCTCTCCCTCTGCTCCCCGCAGTGGATTACCCAGTGCAGCTGCTTCACAGCCCCCCTCCTCCCACGCTGAAGAGACCCGCTGGCTCGGGCCACCTCCAGATGCAGGTACAGACCCAAAGCACCTCCATCCCCTGGGCTGAGGTGCTGTGGGGGCTGCGCTTCACCCCCCACCCTCCCCTCCGCTGCAGGAGACCTCGCAGCCGCTGAACCTGACGGCCAAACCCAAAGGTTCCGACCTCCCCAGTGCCTCCAGCTCGCCCAGTTTGAAGATGAGCGGCTGCCAGTCCCTCACGCCGAGTCATGGGGCCACCAGGGACCTGCAGACCAGCCCGTCCAACCTGCCTCTGGGTGGGTTCCCAAGTGCCTTCACGGATGGATGGTCCCATGCCCTCTCCTGACCACCTCCCAGAGACAGGGGACATCTCTGGTCCTTGGGGTCCCTCCTCCCTGGGGTGGCCTGGCTGGGCACCTGCTGCTCTGTGCCACCCCCTCAGGGCACGCAGTTGTGATTGCTGGGGTGGGATGGGGAGCTGTGGGGTGTTGGAGGAGTGGGTGCTGGTGCTGATGAGTGCCTGTGTCGTTGTCCTGCTAGGGTTCCTGGGTGAAGGCGATGCTATCACCAAAGCCATCCAGGATGCACGGCAGCTGCTGCACGGCCACAGCGGAGCCATGGAGGGATCACTGAGCAACCCCTACCGCAAGGTGAGGAAAGCCCACCGGGTGGTCACCTTCCCCCGCTCCAGCCCCACAGTCGGCAGCCAGAGCCGGGTCTCCATCCGTGTGGGTCCCCTGGCTTGGAGCTGGTTCCTGACTCTCCACGCTCCTGCAGGACCATGTTGGGATTGATTCTTCCCCAGTGAAGGAGCGGATGGAGGAGACCCCTGCCCACCGGCTGGATGAGGCTCTGTTGACCTGTGAGATGGATGGTAAGGGTGGCCAAGAGCACCACGGTGTGATCCCCCCAGTTTGCTCCTTCCTCTGGCTCCTGACCTCGGCCGGGGTTTCCCTCGCAGGCTCACGGCACTTCCCTGAGTCCAGGAACAACAACCACATCAAGCGGCCCATGAACGCCTTCATGGTGTGGGCGAAGGATGAGAGGAGGAAGATTTTGCAGGCCTTCCCGGACATGCACAACTCCAGCATCAGCAAGATCCTGGGTGAGTGTGGGGGATGGCGCTGGGGGGCTGGGGCAGGACCCTCCTCTACATCCCCACGGAGGGCCCAGCTGCTTGCTGTGCTCATCCTCAGCCATCCACGTACGAGTGATGCCCACCAGGATGATGCTCCCCTGTTGCAGCATCACTCTTGGAGGTGCCTGTAGCAGCACGAGCCTCATCCAGCCAACATCTCACACCCCCCTGACAGCAGCGGTCCTGCTGCAGCTCTCGCTCACACCAGCCCTTCCCCACGGCCTTGTCGCTATTAAAAGCGAGCGGTGCGGTTGCCAGCGAGCCCGTCAGAAGGACCAAGAGCGAGCGTGCAGCGGTGCAATGCAGCTGCGCCGTGGGTTACCTCCAACACGTGCACCTCGCTCTGCCACGGACTCGTTTTAGCGACTCTGCTCGTTAAAGAAAAAGAAAAAAACCAAACCAAAACAACCACCAAGGTTTTCCCTTTGAAAGAGCGTGTGGACAGGATCTGCTCCGCTTACCTCTTGCAACTGCGGGGGCCAAGGGGGTCCGGGAGCGGGTGCTCTGTGGTGAGCTGCTTGCTGTCATGGTAGATGTCTGTGGTTTTAAATAGCTGGTGCGGTTCTGCCTGGGGAGCCAGAGCCGCTCGCTGCTCGAGAGGTGCAAATTTAGCAAGTGGATACCTGCGGGTGGACCAGGGTGGTCCAGAGTTGGTATGCACCCAGGCGGAGGAGGGTCGGTTCCTGTGTGCTCTCCTGCTCCTGGAAATGTGGGTCTGAGCCCTTGCGAGAGGCTGAGTGTGTGGGGAAGGAGCCGGTGGAGGGCATCATGGGCAAGGAGCTTGCATCCCTCCGTGCCTCAGTTTACCTGGGCCACCTGGCTCGTGGTGCAGGTGTGGGAGGGGGAGTTCCCTTGGGGAGCTGGGTTGTGCTAGCGGGCAAAGGACACCCAGGAAAGGGGCACGCGGGCACTCACGGGAGGATTTTGGTGCTGGGGAGGGGTGCCTCTGGAGGTGACCAGCCCAAAGCCCTGCTCAAAGCCCGACTAACTCCCTAGTCCCATCAGGATGCTCAGGGCTGTGTCCTGTTGACTGTTGAGCATCTCCAAGGATGTTAAGGATCTCCAAGCATCTCCAGCTTGTCCTTCTCTCTCTCCCAAACGGGATGCTGGTCCAGCTGCAGCCTCCCAGGTGCCGAGCTGAGGGGATTAATCCCTTCCCTCCATCAGCCTGGCCCCAAGCCCCTCTCCTAGCCCAGCAGCTTTTGTGCTGTGCCCTGCTTTGCCCTCCTGCCCGGGGTGTTGGTGGCGATGACAATAAAGGTCAGCCAGTGGGGGAATGTGAGTCACACGCCGGCACAGCCTATTTTAGCTGCAGCACCTGCTTGCCATACCTTGGAGAAGATTGAAAGCCATAGCCTGAGAGGTTCCCAGGGAACGTCAGGGCTGGGGACCTCTTCCCGGTGTGCCAGGAGGGCTGGCAGTCCTCTGCGGCACGGGGCTCCCATCAGTGCAGCCGCTCTCACCAGCTGTGTGCAAATTCAGGTGCCGTTTGCACAGGGGATGGCATGAGCATTAATTAACTCTTGCGATGGCTATTCCAGCTAGGAGCCAGCGTGGGTTCATCACAGCAGGCAGGGTGTAAGCATGCTCCACGGCTCCTTTCTGCACAGGCTCCCGGTGGAAATCCATGACGAACCAGGAGAAGCAGCCCTACTACGAGGAGCAAGCCCGGCTGAGCCGGCAGCACCTGGAGAAATACCCTGACTATAAGTACAAGCCCCGACCCAAACGCACCTGCATCGTGGAGGGGAAGCGGCTGCGCGTGGGCGAGTACAAGGCGCTGATGAGGAACCGGCGGCAGGACGCCAGGCAGGGCTACTTGATAGGGTAATGCGCCCCTTCCTCCCATCCGAGGGGGCTTGCTGAGGTGCCCATGGGGTGGGTGCCCCGGGAGGCAGGGAGAGGACCTCGACGTCCCGGCCGGTGATTGCATTCCCCTGTCCCACAGGCCCCAGGGCAGCCAGATGCCCCCCACCTCCTCGGATGTGCTGTACCAGCGGCCGGTGGGCATGCAGCTGACGCCACCCCTGATGGAGCACTACTTGCCCCGCAGCATGGACCCCAGCATGCCCGTCATCGTCAACACACGCAGCCTCAAGGAGGGCGATGGCGGTGACGATGGGCACTCGGTGGCCGATGGCGAGATGTACCGCTACAGCGAGGAGGAGGACTCAGAGGGCGAGGACAAGAGCGATGGCGAGCTGGTGGTGCTGACGGACTGAGGGGGGGCCAGGGGGGTGGTGGGTGGGGGTGGCAGGGGTGGCTGCCACCAAAAAGGAGGTCAGAGCATCCCCCGATGGGTTAGGACTCGGCCAAAGGGCTGCGCGGGGAGCAGAGGAGAGCTGCTACCCCGGCAGGCAGGAGTCGCTGCTGCCTGCCCGTGGATGCTGCTGGCTTATCCCATGAAGGGGTTGACCAGCATTTTGGGTGGGCTGCTCTCCGGAGTGGGGGTGAAGAGTGGTGACATGTGCTGCCAGTTGCATGGGGCCATGGCTGGGACCTGCTGACCCTGCTGGGCAAGCTGGTGAGGGCTGGCTGGTGCTAGGAATATGGCTTTGCAGCTCGGTCCTGATCCAGCAGCAGGGGCATGGGCAGGTGAGGTCACCTGGCCCAGGGATGTGGGTGCCATGGCTGCTGAGCTGTCACGCACTCGCAGCACCCTGGAAGGGACCTGAGGCTATCAGGGTGCGGGAAAACCTCCAAAGCATCTCCCAGCCCTCCAGCACCTGCAGGTCCCTTGCAGAGAGCCTCACCTGCAGTGGCTGCCAGCCCCCGCTGCTGGGGACATGGGATGGGGACACGCTTGTCCCTTGCTCAGCCTGCTCTGACCTCCCTGCTGCATTTCCCACTCGGTCTTTAGAACCTGCCAGCAAATTCCCATGGAGCCATTTTTAGCTCTCGCCTGGCCTGAGTACCAGCCAAAGGCTCCGAGGAGCCCTTTATGCTCCTGACAGCTCTGGCCCACTTTGTAAATAAAGCGGGTGCCTGTTCCCCGGCTGCGCCGTTACCCCGGCCCTCCACCGGCCCCTGCCCTGGGCACGGCCGGGCGCAAGCCCCGGCTGCGGTGGGTACATGCCCCATCCCTCCCTGGGCACCTCTCCCTCCCGCGCCCCAGCTCTGCAAGCTGCAGGCTCCTCCTGTGACCTGCATCACAAAAATCACAAGCGGGAGAGGAAAAATTACAGCAATTTAAAAAAAAAGGAAATAATAATTAAAAAAAACCACATTGCTCCGGTCAGAGCCTGGCCCAGGGGTGTTTGGGGTGCAGCGTGGCTGTGTGGCCAGCTGTGCATGCACAGTGTCCGGGTGTGTGTGCGCACTGCGTCCGGTTGTGCATGTACGGTGTCCGGCTGTACATGTACAGTGTCCGGTGTGCGCAGAGTCCGTGCACCGCCCTGTGGCAACAGCCAGCAACAGGCACCGCGGCTCCGGCTGCAGCCACAGCCTGGCCTCCAGCCTGGCATCATGGGACCTTCCCAGGGGTGCGGAAGGAGCCGTGGCTGCCCAGACTCCAGGCTGCAGCAGGGGGACGAGCCCCTGCAATGGGGATTTGGCAGCAGACCCGTGTCCTCAGCCCCAGAGCGGAGGTCCGGAGCAGTAGCTCTCCTGCACCCCGCGGGGCTGCCCTCAGAACATCGTTTATCCGAGGGAGGGTCCTGTCTCCTCGCCCACCCAGCAAACTCCTCTCTCCTCTCTTTCCCTTCATCAGTGCTTTATTTATTCCCCCTCCCTGTGCTGCTCTGCTGGGGCCGGGGTCCCTGGGGAAGGGAAGGGGTGCCGGCTCCCAGGGTGGGATGGGCTGTGCTGCAGAGGGGGCTGGAAGCAGATGTGCCCGACAAAGATGCAGCTCTTCCTCTCTTTTTTTTTTTTTTTTTTTTTTTTTTTTTTTTTTTTTAAAGACTGTAAATATAGATAGAGCTTTATTTTGTTAATAAGACGATGAGTAACTTAACCTGTATATTTCACATACTTGTTTACAATTGTCCCCCCCACCCCTTGGCACAATAAAGATGACTTTTTGGAGCAGAGATCTGGGTCTGGACTTTGCCAGCCTGGGATGGGGGAGAGCTCTGGGGACACTCTCACCCCAGGCGGTCAGAGCACAGATGGAGGGTGCTTGTTTCCCCCTTTCCCTGCCCCTCTTCCAGCACAGCCCCCTCCTAAGGCTCTTGCTCCCCGCGATGTTTTCACTTGTGCTGTTTCTCAGCTCTTTCTCCTGCCCTGTCTGCCCGTGGCGGGTCCTGGGCTGCTCCCTTCTCCTTCCCACCTCTCACCCGTGTTTTCTCCAGGTCTCACCCCACGTGGCAGCGGGTTTGGGGTTCAGCCTCCTCTGCCCAGTGCCCGCTGCAGCCACCCTGCCCATGCCAGAGCCGGAGCCCGGCAGGGCCTCGGAGCGGGGGCCACGATGAAGATGTGGGATCAGCCTTCATCGCCGCAGAAGGCTGTTGCAAACCACAGGGCATTGCTCTGGGACAAGGACGATCCCCAGCAGTTGCTGCCAGCAGGGAAGGGGCAGCGAGTGCTGCATGCGGACACCTGAAGGGGGGGTCACGGGGACATCCGCAGCCCACCCCATCAGGAAATGCCTCCACCAGCATCTCTACTCCTCCTGCTCTGGCCTTCCCCAGCACCTCCAGCTGCACACCCAGGTCCCAGGGGTGCTGCCCCTGCTCCAGCACAAGTCCTGCACCAGTCCCCACAGATCCACCATCCCGCATTTCCAGCTACCAGCAGCTTTTATTTTGCACCAAAACGAACACCAGATGCAACAACAGTCCCGGTTCTTGCTGGGGGCAGGTTCCTGTGCCCGTGCGGAGGGGACAGCTGCCTTGTCCCCATACCGCTCGCCAAGCAGCCAAGGCAGGGGCAGAGGGGTCCGATTCCACCCCCTAGCTGATGCACAACCACTGTCATGAGCTGGACAGTGCTCAGCGGGCCAGGATCACCCTCGCAGAGCCTGTGGTAGGGGAGCAGCCAAGTACTGACAGGGGATGAAGCTGTGACCAGCTCATGGAGCAGGTTGGCTCCATTCAGCTTCCTGCTGGGGGATCCCATGCAGGGACACAGCCACGAGAGGAAAGCAGAGATGGTGCCCATGTTGGGGGCAGGACCGATCCCCCTGGCCCTGGGGTAGACAGGGCAGGCAGAGCTGGGAGCCCCCTGCTCCGGCAGCATGGGATGCTACAAGGGAAGCTGCGATGGGAGCAGGGAGTTTATAGGAGTCTGGGAGACCATGGCCGTGGGGAAACGCAGAGCCAGCTGCAGGCTGAGGATACTGCAGGAGGTGCAGGCACCCAGCACCTACCAGCAAAAGCCTGCTGGTCCCAAGCCCATGCGGATCACGGCCATTGCCTTCCCTTACTGCTTCGCACCATCCGAGCTGCAGCGCAGCAGCACCCACTCCTCATGGAAAAGGGTCCCATGCTGAGAGACAGCCCCAAGCCCAGGATCAATACTGACCCCAGAAAAGTGCTGGTTTGGGGGTGGGAGCCCAAGCAGCACCGAGCAGACAAGGCAAGAGGGGACAGAGAGAGCAGCAAAGGCGATGGGCACAGCGTGTGCATTGGGCAGCTAAAGCAACTGGGCAGCTCTGGGGGCTCCTGAGCAGACGATGGCACCCGTTTCCCCCCTCGGGGACAGCACAGAGGGAGCAAACCGGGTGCCAGGCCAAGCAGCAGCAGTGCCAGCAAAGCACGGACCTGCTGGGCACCGGGGCCGAGCCGGGGCTCGGCGTTAAGGCGATGGTAAGGCTTCCTTGCGTAGGCAGGGGCCTCTCCGAGGCCGTGGTCCTCTCTAGCATCTCATGGTCCAGTCTCAGGTATGTCCAGGGTCTCCTTTAATCGGTGGCTGGGACAGATCTCCTCTCCCCCTTCCCACCATCAGGACCTGCCCTCGCCCCCGACTGGGGCGGGGAAGGGGCAAGGGGGATGCGAGGGCTGTGGACGCAGCAACGACAAAATAGCTCAGGGTCTCATGGGCCGGAGATGCTATTTAGAAATCTGGAGGGCTGTGACCACCGGCTTCATCTTGAAGTACTGTTTAAACCTTAGCTTTGCATATCTGCCGAGAGAGGAGAGAGGCACAGACGATGAGACACTCGTGCCCCAGCCCCTTGTCCCCTTGCCTCAGAGAATCCCACCAGCATGGAGGGATCATTAGGATCCTCTTGCTCCAGTCATTTAACACTGAATTGTGCTGGGAGCAAACGGCCCCCAGCCCTGGTGGACTCACCTTAAGAAGTTAAAGTCTATGGTAGAGTATTTATCCTGGAGCAGGCCCCAGCATGCCCAGAGGAAATGGGATGCCTGCAACCGACAAAGCAAGGATCAGAAACGGGCACGGAGCATCCCTGCCCATGGGATGAGTGACTCACGCCCCTCCTGGCCAGGTCCCAGAAGTCCCGCGGCTGTGACGACAGGACACGGGGTGGCAGCCAGCGGGGGCTGGTCCACACGTGTGTTTTTATATGCTCCGGAGGCTGGTCCCAACCCAGGCGAGGCATGCGAGCAGGAAGGATGCTGAACAGCCACACAACGTGCTCAGGGTACCAGCTTCTGCGTTTGCAGCCGGGATGTCCCTCCTGGCAGATCCAGCCAGGAAACCAGCCAAGATTTTGCCCTAAGTTACCAGCAAATAGGCTCTGCCTGTCCATGGCATTTACCAAAGAGGATTTCCTCATGCTCGGCTGTGCCCAGGGTCCGCCTGGCCTCTCTGAAGGGACACCCAAAGCCGCAGCTATCAGAGACACGCTGTCCCTTGGCACGTGTCAGGGAGATAGTGGGCAGCCAGCGCTATCTTTGACCTTGCCCAAGGGCTCAGTGCCTCCAAGGTGCAGCCAGGCTCTTTTGGGGCAGCCTCCTGCCCCAGGTGTCCCCAAACCTCCAGACTAGTACCTACACCCCCATCCTCGCCAGCCGAGCTGCAGCACGAAGCCCCGGCTCACCCGAGAGCAGAGGAGAACCCGTCCCATGGGCAGCCCTTGAGAGAGGCTGGCTCCTTCCCACCTCCACCACTCACCAAAGAGAACTTGTTCACTTGCACGTAGAGAGCCTCCAGCTCCTCCTCGGACACCCCTGTGCCTCCTCGTTCCCCCTGGGTGAGCTGCTTGTAGGCCTGCAGGTAGGAGCGCAGCCACTGCAGCTGGGTCTCCTTGCTGGGGTAGAGGCGGTAATCCACCTCCTTCACGCCTGCGAGGGGAGCCGGGGTCAGCGATGCCCGAGTGGCAAGAAGGGCGAAAGGGAGAGCTTCTCCATGGCAAAGCAACGTGACCACGGGCCTCTCCTTGTGCATGACCGGGTGAGTGAAACCCCTGCAGCTCCAGGCGGGGGTCAACCCATGCAGGCTGCTCGCCGCCAGCAGCACGGCACCCAACGCCAGCAGAGACCCTCCCTCGCACATCGCTCTAACCCCCGGCAGCCCAAGGAGGAGCTGCCCCATTTCCCACTGTGGGACTGGGGATGCAACTGCCTCCTCCATCCCCAGGGACTGGGAGACCTCAGCGCAGCCACTGCAACTGAGGATGGGCACGGGGGGGGCTTCAGTGCCATGGAGAGGAGCCCAACTCACCCGCAAACTCATTAAAGTGGTTTCCAATGTCAAAAGCCTGGTAGTTATAGCCGGTGTACTCGTAGTCTATGAAGCGAACGTGCTCTGCGGAGACAAAGGCAGGGGGCTGTGAGAGGGGCTGGAGATGGAGCTGCTGGCCCCCGGGAGGATGGCGAGGGACAGACCCCTCCACCGGGCATGCAAAGCTGCTGCCACGAACCTTGTGTCCCATCGTAGATGATGTTCTTGCAGAGCAGGTCGTTGTGGCAAAGCACAATGGGAGACCCCAGCTGGGAGAGCGTTTCCTTCATCCAGGCCAGCTCGTGTTCAAGCATCTCCAGGCTGGGCACATCCTGCTGGAGGCTGGGGAAGGGGATGGGGTGGAATCACTTCTGCTCGCGGGGAGCCTCCCTCGAGGGCAGAGGGGCAGCGTCACCCCTTGCTTCCCTTCGTGCATTTTATAAACGAACTCATCAGTGACACGAAGCGAGGGCTAACAAGGTCATTTTTGGTGGGGAGGTCAGGTTCGGCGGGGATGTCCTCCGGCGTACTGCGTGGTACCCAGGGCACCTGGCAGATGCCACAGTGCAGCCTCAGCCCTTCCCTTCTCCCCATCCATCCCCCAAATTCACCCAACCAGCCAACAAGCCCCTCCAGCACTCGCTCCCAAAGCACCCGACTAACCCCAAGGCAATGGGAATTTTTTTTGGATTCTGCAGGGCACATATCCTCTCAATCACCTCAGAAGTTTCAGTTCCAAGAAGAGAGCCAGTTAATGATTACCTAATTGGCTGCACTGAAGGTGCAGGCTTGGGTAAAGTCTGCCTGCAGCAGGGCGAGGGCTGAGAAAAGCCCTGCGTCCTGCCACCGCTGCTCAGGGAACAGGTTAATTATTTGCTTGCCTTCGGGTTCATCCACCTCTGTCACCTCTTGGGGCTGCCCGCATCCTTCCCAGACACCCCAGCACTCACCTGGCATGAACCCAGGCTCCCAGAAATGGGATGAACTGGTTTGAAGTGGGGAGTGGTTGCTTTAATCTATACTGGGTTTCTAGCAGCCCCTCCACCAATGTTAGCTGAACCTTGCTGCTCAGATCCCCACTGTAAGAAGGGCTTAAAACCCAGGCTAGATTTGCAGGGAGGAGGAGGCGGATTATTACAGCAGGTGGGAGTCCCTGGCTCAGGCTGGATCCTGCCTGGGTGCTGTACAGACACAACCCAGAGCTGTCGCTGCTCTAACACTGCTCCCGGACTGGGAGAAGAGGTGCTGAAGGGTGCACGGAGATGCCTCCATCCCACCCGCTCTTGGGAGCTTGGTCATGACTTTGCTCATGGAGGGATCATGATTCAGAAGTGGCCACGTGGCCGGATCCAGCCCCGACACCATTCCCAGCCCCGCTCACCAACCCCAGCGACCCACAGAGGCTTTACCTGGGAACCGGGGCTCGTCCCCCCAGTCCCATACGGGGAAGACTTAGAGATGGGTGGGCAGCGGATGCCCAAGCCAGAGCCTGGCTCTTTGGGATCCCTCTGCCTTTACCTGGGGTTGGATACCTTTGGGCTGAGATCCGTCTTCACGAGGGTGAGGTATTTGTGCAGCTTCTGCCAGAGGATGGGCTTGGGGAGGCTCCCGTTGGCGTGGATGGCGTGTACCCGGGCCATCTCCTGGGCCACCAGCCTGGAAGGAAAGATGGACGTGTGGATGAGAGGTGGGCATTGCAGCAGCATTGCCAAGAGGAGCGCTCCTCAAAACCAGCCTTGAGATGTCTTGAGGGGGGTTCCCCGAAAGCTGTGTTTAAAAACACAGGGTCAGCACAGCCGAAGCTCCCCTCCGCTTCAGCTGCAAGCCCCCGCAGCATTTCAGGACCCTCTCTGGGTCAAATGCAGCATTCGTCTTTCCAGACAAAAGCTGTGGTTCCCATGCAGTGCCCTTTATTCACCAAAAGCTGATGTTTTAAAAGCACGGTGATAAACCTGGCTGCAGTTTGGCCCATTTATCCCCCAGCATCAGGTTTGTGCACATCAGCGATGCCCGAGCACTGGTCTAGAGCAAAGGCAGCAAGGGGGAGAGCTGGAAACACAGAGCTAACCCCTTGCCGGCTTCCCCATCCCACATCTCCTCCCCGGACCCGCACACCTGAAGATGTGGGGGTCCCGCACGTGGTCGGGCCCCAGTGCGATGCCCGGCAGGAACTGGTAGCAGAGCCCATTCTGGAAGGCGCAGTAGAGGTCGGGGGCACAGCCGTGGGCACGCAGCACCTGGAAGTTCCTCAGCTCCGTCTCCCGGTCCACGAAGAGTTCCGTCTTCCTGCCGTAGACACGGACCAGCACTGCATCTGCCATGCCTTCGTCCATGTAGCAGGCCACGAGCTTGTTGGTGATGCCATCGGTGAAGAGCTGGAGGGGGAGAGGGGCGGCAGAGCCGATGCTTGTACATCCCTGCCATGTCAGCCGGGCATGGGGGAAACCCCCTTCCCACCAGCAGATCCCAGGGAGAAAGAAACATAGCAAAGGCAGTAACAGGCAAAAGAGAGCACGGAGCAGCAGTGCCCACAGCAGCCAGGAAAGCTCCTGCAGCAGATGGCATGAGTTTGCAAGGCCTCAAGGCTCACACATGTACTGGGGCTCTGCATGGGGCCACAGGCACGAGGCTTCAGCTGCGCAAAGCTGGCAGTTTGGGTGGAAATCCGGCCATTTTTCACCTGGAAGCTCAGGAATAGCTCAGGCCAGATGTGCCGCCAGCATGCTTGGCACCCGAGCGGCCCTGGGAATCGCTCCCAAAAGATCAGCGTAAAACTTTTGGCACAAAATGAAAAAAAAAAAAAAAAAAAAAAAAAAAAAAAAACA
>VFFE01007207.1:545255-609314 GCA_008921705.1 Burhinus oedicnemus
CCCCAGACCCCCTCAGCCATCCCAGGGGGGCTGCACAGCTTCCCCCATCCCCAGACCCCCTCAGCCATCCCAAGGGGGCTCTGCACAGCTTCCCCCATCCCTTTGGGGTCTGGGATCAAAAGGATGGGGAGGCACTGGATGCACCCCAAGAGGTGCCGGCAGCATCCTCGGCTCCAGGAGGGACAGATCCTCCCTGGAACCACCCTCTCCCATCTCACCCACCAAGCGTTGACCCCTGTGGGCTGGAGAGAGGTTTGATATTTGAAGATAGAGCACGACCCGCCCGTTGGCACAGCCCCCTGCAGCCCGCTGACACCGCTCCAGCCCCGGCTTCATTATCGGAGGAAATAACAACTGCACATGGCTCGGAGCAGAGAATGCCCCCTCCAAAGTTTACAGCTGGCTGCAGCTGAAACCAGATAAATGGACCATGGAGACTTGGGGAAAATCGTTTAAGGAAGGGGGAAAAAATAACCCAGCCAGTTCCCCGCGTTTCTAAATATAGAGCGAGCTCTGTCAGTTTTAATAGGATGGTCATAATTGCTCCTGCCGCTTTGCTGGGCTGAGTGTGGCCTAATTGCTCGCTCATAACAATCACAAGTGTTAATACGGGGCAGTTGCGGGTTAGCGGTGCCCCGCAGCCAGGACTACGCAGCAGCCACCGGGAAATTGCCCTGGCACAGGCGATTAGAGGTGTTAATAGGCTGGCTTAAGGGGCCCAGGAGCAGCACCGCAAGCAGCCCAGGCATTTTTCCCTCCTGCTGATCGGAACAACTGTGTTGAATAGGAACAGAACTGGATCCACAAACCATCCTATTTTAGGCCAGCCTGACCATTTTCCAGCTGAGGACCATAGGCAGAAGCCATCATGGGGGCTTAAGTCACCTGGTGCTTTTTCTAGCTCTCATCCACTCGAGTCTTCTCCAGAGCCTTTGCAGTGTAGAATAGGACAAAGGAGGCTTAGTTATTTCCAAATGGAGAGTTTCCCTGCAGTAGGAAGGAAGGGGAGAAGCTTGCCAGCATCTCTGTATGCCCAGAAGATTGTGGAGAGGCCAGGCTGTAGCTCTGGTGCTGATCTGTGCAGATATCCCCATGCTGAGGGTCTCTGGCAGCTCTGCCCTCCCTCCTGTGCCTTCCCAGCCCCTGGGGTTTCCTGCGCTGCCGAGCAGCTGCCCGGAGCGCCCGGGTGTGCTCAGGAAACACTGGATGAAAGCAAGATATGCTGACCACTGGGGCCCCTTCCCTCCACTCCCAGGCCCCGAAGAGCCGTCGCCACTGCTCTCCTCGCCCCTGTGTTGGAGGTGCTGCAGAAGGCGATGGTAAGAAACAAGGAACATCGTTGGGTGCCTTGAATTTCCCATCCTTGGAGACCCAGGGCTGTGCATCCCGGTGTTAAGAGGCTTAAATGCTACTCGGCTGCAGAGACCCTCCCAGGAGGGACAAACATCCGCTTAGCCACATCCTCTCTGCTGTAAGGCTTGTGCTGCTGCTCGGTGGGGCAGGGCAGGGGACGAGGTGCCACGCTGGGAGGGAGGGCTGGCGAGCGGGGAGGAGGCTGCTGCCTACCTGGCTGGGAAGGTCACGCAGCAGCAGCCTTTTCAGTGCTGGCAGGAGCATCGCTCTCCTGAACGTCCCTGCAGCCTGAGAGGCAGCTCGTGGCAGCCTGCGCTTCGGGCAGCACTGGGAATTCATCAGCCGCCATCGCTGGTGGCAGGAATGAGGATGAGAAGCTTCTGTGAGCAATTGCCCTCAGATGGTGGCTTGCTCCAGGCTCTGCTGCAGAAGCCCAAATACAGCCCAAGCCCCGCTGTACAGGCATGTTTCCAGGGCTCGGCTGTGGACCACAGTAGTCACAGACCTGAGCTGGTCAAACTGGAGATGGGAGTGTGTTGCAAACCGCTTGGCATTGGGGAGCACTTGGATTCGCAGCTGCTGGGCTGTAACTTGAAGCACTGCAGCTCTCCTGCAGAACTGGAAATGTCAGCCTCTGGCTGGGAGCACTGGTCTGCCCCTCCTGCCAGGCCAGCCGACACGGGGTTTGCAGCTCCAGCATGCTCCCACTGAGCATCTCCGCACATGGCCAGGACAGAGACTAGCCTCGGAGCTGTTGGCTGGAGGCAACGTGGCAATGAAAACACATCCGGACGCTGGGACAGCAAGAGCTGCCTTCATAGTGTGGGAAACTCAGCCATGCTTAATCAGACCTGCAGGCACCTTCCCCTCCCCAAAGAGCAGCAAAGCAGACGTACAGCCCGGTCCCTCTGTCCCCAGGGGTGCAACCAGTGGTCCTGAGTCCCCCATGGGAAGGCAGGTCGAGGCACGGGTAGCCCACACAGCAGCTCATCTGCAGAAAGAGTTTGTTTGCTGTTTGAAAAGACCCTGATTTGCCTCCATGTAGGTGCTGTGGCACTAGCTGGGAGCGTGTTTCACTCTTAGGAAATGAAATAGGGAAGAACATAAATGCAGTGGTGGGTCCCAGCAAAGGAACACTTGTCCAGTTCTCTTAGTAAAAGTGTCTGATCCCTCCCCTCTGCAAGAATAAGCATCCACTCAGTGTCCTGTTGCTCTAAGATTGTTTAATATTAAAGCCATGGAGAGGGGTAGGGTTAACACCAGCTAAAACTATCATTAAACACAGCCAGATTATTTTCCTCGCATCCAGAAAATAACACAAACTGTAACAGCTCATCCCTCCTCAGTCTGTCTGCAACCTGCGAGCACCTCCACGCCAGCAGCAACCCACTGCGTGCCAGGCGCTCTATTGCACATCACCCTAAAAGTGCCTGGAGGTGCAACTCCAGACATGGGATCCTCTTTGGATTTCCAGAGTGAATTTGCTCACTAGAAGACGCATTTAAGGCTCAGTTCTCCCCAGCAGCAGAGACTCTCGGGAAGCAGAGCGGGGGTTTTGGAGTGGGAGAAGGCGAGGTTTTGCAGTTGCTTCAGTACAGAGAGGAGGTGGCTGAGCTGTAAGGAAACGCTGTTCTCGTTTGCACTTCAAACCGTTTCTTCTCGGTGGTACTCTTGCCTCCAGGCTGGTTCCTCCGTCCCTCTCCCCAGCACCCTGGCGGTCAGCGGGCCGTGGCAAAGCCGATGCGGTTGTTGTGCCGGTCGAATTTGGTATAGTAGTGCCCAATGAAGCTGGCACCCAGGATCCAGAGGGGACCAGCTGGGGGTGGGATGTCCAGCCCTGAGAAAGCCACCACACAGACATCCTCCCCATACTGGGATTGCTGCAAAGAGGAGGAGACCCATGTGGTAATGGAGGTGCCAGGAGGGAGATCTCTACTACCCTGTGCCCAAGGAAGGGCTGTGATCCCCGGCTCAACACCCTTCACTTGGCCTCGACGTTCCTTCCTCCAGGAAGGAGGATCCCTGCCTGTCTCTGCTCTTTGCTGCTCACCCCAAATCTCCCCGAAACCACCCAAGGAAGCAGCAACAGGTTGATCTGGCTCATCTGGACACCTCTGCCGAACAGGAGGGTTTGGGGAAAAACAAAGAGCATCCTTCTGGGGCTCATCTCAGCTGCTTTAGGGGAGCCAGGAGGGTGCAGGATGCTGCAGGAGAGCTGCACCCCGACATGCACCGCTCTCCCCAGCAGACGCACCCAGCCCGGGGAGAGCCGCCCTCCCGCCCCGCACGGAGGGATGCAGCTTACCCGAAGGATGTAGGCTGAGCCGCTGAGCACGTAGGCCTTCCCACCCAGGTGGAAGGAGATGTTGGGCAGCTGAGGGACTCGGTCACAATCCACCACATACTGCGGGAAGGGGAGACAGCGCTGAGCCCGTTTGCCAGGGAAGGGATGGGCTGGGCTACAGGCAGCGAGAGGGCAGGGACACAGAGCAGGGAGGGGGGGTGGTTCGCTCACCTCTCCTTCGGCCATTTCTGCTGCCCCGATGGCTTTCATCAGCACGGAGATGGGGCCTGCTGGGCCAGTGATGTAGGATGCTCCTGTGTCGATGGCCACTGAACAGCCTTCCTTGCAGAAGAGGATTTCAGCCCCTACGGACACTCTGGAGCGGGAGGGGAGAGTGGTTGCAGTTTGGCTCCCAGGGCTGTACGTGCCCACGGGTGAGCGTGCCACATCTTTGACCAGAGAACACTGGCCAAGCAGAGCATGTGCCGCTCCCGGTGCCTCCGGTGTACAGACTCCCCAGGGGCACTGGGAATCCTCCCTTCAAGCTTCTCAAATGTGAACGCTAAGCTTCATCACGTGTGTTTTTTAATTTTTTTTTAAATTAAACAAAGCAGAATTGTTTTAGCGCCTCGCACTCCTTCTGCAGGACTAAAGGGGGTTAAGCTCTTCCACTGCGGCTTCCAAGTTGAATCAGCCCACGGTGCCACCCCCTCTGCATTCCCCAGCTCCTTGCTGAGCTTGTGGAGATGCAACTCTGTGCTGGAGGAACCAACCATGCTCCCCTCCGGAAGGGAAAGCATCCGCCAGCAGCACCCAGTGAACACATGCCTCCGTGGACCACCTTCCCCAGCTTTTCCCAGGCCCACCCTTGAACACCCAGGGAGGTTTTTGGGATATGGCTGGTGCCGGCACTCCCTGGCCTCACCCCTTCATGCTGATCTGCCAGTAGCCGCTCTTGCTGACGTTCAGGTAGTGGAAGTCACCGGTGTAGTAGGCTGGGTCGCTGCCTCCGAGGATTATTTCCCCCCCAGGTTTCAGAGGAGCGTTCCTAGGGTGCAAAACACAGCGGAGTGATTCCCCCTCGGCTGCTGTCCCTGAAAAAACAGGGAGAAGGGACCAGCCCCAGGCACGAGGCTCTGCTGACCCGGTTAGCAGCAGCAGAGAGCAAGGTGGAGCAGAAGAAACCCCGAGTTAGTTCAGAGGGGTGCGAGAGCCTGCAGAAGAGGGGGTGCCACATGCTGAGGTCTCCGAGCAGGTTGGTGCTGGCTCCTGAGCCAGGCAGGCATGCGGGCAGAGACCGGTGCAGTGTGAGCTCCCACGGACCAGTGCCTGGCTACCAGTGCTGGGCAGGGCTCGCATGGGGCAGGCAGTGTGAGCAGGGTCTGCTGCCCAGCCCCGGGGTACACGGGTGACTGTTAGTGGGTGCTGTCTCAAGAGTGCTCGTGCTTTTCGTCTTCTTACTTCGAAGCTCTGCAAAGAGAGAGATGCTCCATAAGCCTGTGGTCCAAGAGTGACTGTGTCTCCTGGGTGCTGAGGGGACCCAAGCAGCACCCAGATGAGACTGCAGTTGCAGCCAGCATCGTTAGGCTTTGTTCTTTATTGATGGATCCACCTTTAGTTGAGGTTAAGAGCTACCATGCCTGCTTTAAGCATGCGTTTGTGAGTCTGTTTGTCACTGCACATTGCCAGGCTGCTGTACTGGGGGCTGTGGGGAGTGCTGAGGGGCGACAGCATTCCTGGTCTGCCAGGACAGGCTCTCCCACTGCTCCTGTGGGTTTTGGGGATGCTGGGAGGAGGGGTGCTGGGGCACAACAGTTTGGGGCAAGAAATGAAAGGGGGTTTGGCTGCTGGTGCAGGTTTTTCTTCGATGAATTTTTCTTTGAATTTTGCCTTTAGAAGAAACACTAAATCCACTCCCAGCTGTGATTGCTCCAGCCCCGCTAGCAGACCTGGCGACTGTGCAATCCGACAATGATAAACGAGCATGGAGCAGCCTCTCCCGGTCTCGGCACTCCCTGCCCAGCAGCTCCAGATAAACATCCACCTGGCTCTGCCTCTTGTGCTGCCTCATTCCACCCCAGCTCCTCCAGGCATCCTCCACATGCCCGTGCCCTCCACCCCAGCCTGAGCCCTGCAGCCCCAGCCATGACTCTTTCCCAATCCTGAGACGCAAACCTAGCACCACCGTTGTTGCAATGCCCCTGCCCTCCAAAACAAGCACCTCCCCAGCCCCGGCGTCTGCTACCCATAAGACCCACCGGCTGTAGTAGACAGAAAACACGTCCTCCTTGAGGATCTGCTGGGAGAGGATCCGGTCGAAGACAGGGGTGATGCCGTCGATGGCCTGGCTGGGGTAGCCCATCCCCAGCACCCCATCAAACCTGGCAAAGATGAAGGGGAAAGCAGGCAGCGCCGTCGCCTCAGCGAAGACCTGGATGATGGGGATGTCTGATACCTGGGGAAGGGCACAAGTGTTCTTGCAGGGAGCTGGGGACCTAAATCCCCACCAGAGCTCCTCTACTCTTGGGTAACTGGGGATGCTCATATGGGGGACCAGAGCTCTCCTTGCTGAGCCAGTGGCTCCGGGTCTGCCAATTCAAAGCACGCACTCACCATGACGATGTCCTGGCTGAGGAAGCCTTTGACGCTTCCCGTCCCATAGCGGATAGCGAAGCCCGTGCCGTTGGCTATGTACGTCCGTGACTTGGAGGAGTCATAGCGGCTGTGGGAAACTGGGGAGAGGGAGAAGGTACATCAAAGAAAGCACGGGAGGCAGCAACAGCAGGATCAGCTGAGGGGCTCTGCTCCCCCAGTCTCCGTGGGGTGATGAACCCACCCTGCTCCAGTGCCAGGGGACAGGACAGCAGCAGATAGACCTCCCCTGTGCAGAGGTAAACCTACCCCAGCCCACTTTGATCAGCTCTCTAGATGGAGGGACATGCCCCTGTACTCACCGCAGGCGCTGTAGAGTGGGGAGCACTTGTAGGATGGCACCCATAGGTTGGCTGAGCCCGTGTCGAAGACCACCTTGAAGGTCTGTGCAGGGGTACCGATGCTGATCTCACCAAAATACTGAGTCTGGAAGAGACACAGGATGGGGAGCATCACTGGGGTCACAGCTCAGATAGGAGAGGGGGGCTCACGTAGACTCAAGCCCCCAGCAGCAAATGCACTGCGGGGTGCAGAGGGCAGGACCCAGGGGGTGCAGGACCGTGTTGGGGTGACAAGCCCCCACGCAGGGAGATACTCACGTCCAGGTAGTTAGTGAGGAGGGTGGGAGCCGTCCCGTTTCTGGGGCCAACCACGCTGCTGCTGCCGCGTCTGCTCTGCCTCAGCTCGGGGAAGACGTCCCACACCTTCACGCCCATCTCCTGCAGCGTCTGGCGGATGGAGGGCATCCTCCGCAGCGCGATCCTGCCGGGGGGCGAGGGCAGGGCTGGGGGGCCGGGGGAGCACCCGCAGGAGACACCTCCCCAGCTCTCTGTCACCCACGTTCCGCCCCCCCTCAGCACTCCTGCCTTGGGAAATCCAGCCGGGTGGCTCTAGATGGCAGCAGTTCCCCGCGCCGTGGGGCTGCCAGCCGGGCCCCGGTGGGTCCCGCTCCCACGGCACAGCCAGCTCCACACCGGCCCCGGGACCGGGGAGATGCACCACGGGCCCACCCAGGGCAGGAAACCCACGGGGGCTGGCTGCTGCAGGAGCCACCTACCAACACCGGGCAGGCACCCACGGGTGAGCCCAGCTCCACGCATGGCTTGTTTGTTTGCAAGTGAAGCATTTCGTCTTGGTCTCCTTGGTTATTTGGGGGACAGGGGTGCTGCTGTGCCATGCGGTGCTCAAGGGGAGAGAGGAAGAGGAGCAAGGAAGAACAAGCGTACTAGCGCAGAACAGAAAAGGAGGAGGAAGGAGGTTCCCCAGCATGGCTGCAGCAGGAGGAGAGTCCTGTGGTCCTCAGCACCGGTCCAAGTACCCAAAAAACAAGGGGGAGACAGCAAGACCCACAACATTGCGGACCACCTGCAACACGCACGCCTGCTACCTCTGCAAAGCCTGGGCTGGCAAGGGGAAGAAGCTGGCACCCCAGGTCACGGCCAAGACCACCAGATACTGCTGCACCCTCCTGCTGTGTCCTGCTGGCATCGCGCTCTCCCAGGGCAGCCGCCTCCTTTGCCAGCAGCTTCGTTGCATCCCAAAGGGGAGGATGCTTTTATAGCCTGGGTTTCTGCATCCGTGTGGGTTTCTCCTCCCCGCTGGCTGGGGGAGGGCTGGGGATCCCACGGGCAGCACCATGGGCAGGTGGCTGGACAGTGACCGTGACAGTCCCCGCAGAGGGTGTCACGGCTGGGAGAACCCTGTGCCTGGTGGCAGGTGGGCACAGCTGACAAGTGTGGCTGGCAAGAGGAGCTGTGAATAGCTGGGAGCCGCAAACCCATGCTCCTTGCAGTTAATGGCATTGCTACGTGTCAGCACCCGGCCATCGCTAACACCGCATGTGCAGGGCACGGGCCAAATGCCTGCTGGTGTCAATCAGGAGAGCTGGTGGGTGATGCTGACACAGGTGGTGGTGGCTCAGGTCTAGAGAGCAGTCTGGCCAAGGAGGTGTCCCCGAGCTCCATGCTGCAGAGGAATAGGGTTTACCCTAAAGGCCCAGGGTTGGGAACAGCAACGGGTGCTCAGCCACAGCCCCTCCAGCCACGCAGACACCGACTGCAAACCCACCAGACCCCACTGTCCCTACGGGGGCTGTTCTGAGCACGGTGAGGGGGCACCTCGCCCCCCAGCTCCATTACACCAGTGAGGGAGTGGAGCCTTAATGCAGAGCCCAGGCCAGAGAATAGCTAAATTCATTGCGGTGGTTGCGTATAACATAAGACCAAGATATGAGCATCCACAGCCTGGCCAGGCACACCACGGTTGGGAGGAGCGGTCTGTTCTCTGCCCTGTACAAGCAGGGTGCAAAGGGGCCCAGCGTGGCTCTGGGTGCCCAAGCTGCTGTGCCCACTCCGCCCTCTGCTTTGGAAGGGAGGTGCTGCTCAAAAACCCCAGCGTGGGCTGCAGAAGGCTTCTTCGTGCAAGGTGCATCACAGGTCCCCAGCTCACATGTGGCTGTGTTTCCCCAAGCAGTGCCTGGCTCAGGGTGGGAGGTGCCAGATCAGGCCCCGTGGCTCCAAGCCCAGTGGTTGAGCTCAGGGGATGTCGGTGGGAAATGACTGCAAAGGCACTAAAAATGTTCTTGGAAGAAACCTGATGACACACTTGCCCCTGCCTCAAAACCCCAGCTACGCAACCATGCCGGCACACTCCTGTTGCGGATGGGATTTGTTTAGGGCACTGCTATAACCCTCATCCAGGGGACACCAGTACTGGGGGGGTGGGGTGAGGAGGACACCCCGCAAGCTACAAACAGATTCCCCTGAAAACTGGGCCTTCAAAGCCTCCTTCCCCTGGGGGATTTTGGCTGTAGCATTTGGAGCCAGGGGAAGGCTGACCTCGGCAGGCACCAAGGCTCTGCCCCATGGGTCACAGCCCTGCTCCCCCAGCCCTGACGTCTTTTCCCACGCCAAGTCCTGGTGCTGCGTCACTCGGAGGAGCCTTGTGCCCCGGCACAGGTTGCGGTGAGGCACAGAGGTCAGGAGGCAGCAGCCTAGCCCAGGAACCACAACGATACGAGAACGAGCCTGGCAGGGAGCCACCGGACGTAAATCCCTTTCCCGGGCATCCCGTGGGTTCTGTCAGCTTTGCTGAGCCCCATTCCCCGAAGGAGAGGCTGGGGCTGCAGTGTGACTTCAAAGGAAAGGGGCCACATCAGCCGAGGGAAGGTGGTCTCAGGATGCGGGGCCATGAGGATCTGGGGTTTCCAGCTCCCCTTTGACCCATGGCCAAGGGAAGGCACATCTGCAGGAGCCCCAAGGAACATTAGATGCTCTGGGCATGGCTTTTCCCTGGGAGGGACAGATGGACTACTCTCCTGTGGGGCAGCTGGAGTGGGATGCAGCTGGGAATGGCGAAGGGCTGTGGGTACCAGGGAAGAGGAGCACCAGCCTGCTGCAGTCCCCAAAGAAGACAACCTTTCCCTGCCAAGGGATTGGCACCACAGCACTTTTGAAGGGAAATCAGGGTATAAACAGGCAAAAACAACTTACCCAAGCCCATCAGAGAATGGAGGGCTGTTGCCTTGCAGTGGCCAGCACTAGCCCTGAGGCTGACCTGCCTCGCTGGTAGCACCAGGGCTTGAGGATGCCCCTTGGCACAGGACACCTTCCCCCACGCAGGGAAAATTCCCGCAAGGCATTTTCCACTCACCTCTGCCAAGCAGCAAACAGGGATGAGCAGCTGGTGCATGGGAGAAGTGATGGAAAGACCTGACACGGGGCTTTAAATAACCTGCAAAGGGTGTGTCTGTGCATGGGGTTATAGGAAACAGGGGAGGGGGAAAGAGCATCACCCAACTGGCTCGAAGGGCTGGAGCAGGAGCCGTGCTGATGGCCAGGCTCTGCAGGGCAGCACAGGAAGGATGGCCACAGGGACATCAACCAGATCTGGGACTGCACTAAATTTATCCCAAGCCTTTCAGGAGCCCCAGACCTGCAGGGAGGGTGCTCAGCAATTCCCACGCAGCCTCGAAGCATCAGGCGGTTCTAACCAAAGCATCGCTTAACCTGAATTTGCAAGGACCGGAGGTAACAGACCGTCAGGCAGGGGTACGATCTCCCCGCTCGACTTGTGCGCTGCTGTGGGAAACCTGCTGCAGTTTGCTGCAAAGAGCTGGGGTTTCGTACAATTACATATCCTATAAAGAGCAGCTCATCTGGAAATAGCAGGGGAATGCTCTTAAGTTATTTCCCTGCCTGCTTTCAAGGAGTCAAACGGTCACACTAAGAGTGAATTCAAGGCAAATGCTTTCCAGAGAGAAACAAATGCTTTTCTGCAAAATAAATGCGTTCCTCTCCAGTGTTGGGCTGAACAAGCGCATTTCTTACAATAAAATTTGAGATATTAAGTACTTTGCTCTCTAAATGGAATCATTAGGAAGTTTTACCAAATAGCTTTATTTCTTGAGGGATCTTTTAAAGCAGTACAAAAAGGTAGACACACTTCTGTCCTTCCCACACATTTTACATGCTTTTCTAGTTCATGAGTTTGTTGCTGGTAAAAACACACGAGGCTGGTGAGGATCTTTGTTCTGGATGACGAAAAGCTCAAGCACAAAAGCAACTTTTGGGAAGGACTTAGAGGAGGCTCCGGATGGCATCAACACTGGGGGAATTCGGCTATTGACGTCAGCAGAGCCAGGGCTTCACCCAAAGTGTTTGCTTAAAACCAGAACTGCTCTGGCAGGGCACATTGAAATCACAATTTACTGAACCAGAGGGAAAACATTTCCCTGCAACAAGCTTTAGAAATGCAGGCTGGAGAGAGCAGCGCCAGCTCCAGTTCACTACTGCCTGCTCCGTCCCAGAGGCAGCTCACAGCGGTTCCCTGGGTCACTTTGGAGCCTGATGGGAAGCATCCCCCACTGCCACCCAGGGATGATGCTTCCTCCTGGCTTGATTTTCCCAGCAGGGTAAAGCGATGGGGGCACACACCCTGCTCATCCATGCTTGCTGCCACAAGGATGGGGCATTAAACAGGGAAAAATCACATTATCCTGCATGTGATGTCTCTAGGACCACTCCACTTTCTTCTGGTGAAGCCCTGAAGATGAGGCTTGACCAGGAAAAGTTGCTCTACAGCCCAGGTTTTCAGCTGGGGTGAAGTAAAGACAGAAATTGCAGCTAAGCACCAGGGAGGTTGCAGCCCTCACTTACCTGCATGATGTCCAAGCCTGTGTTTCCTCTCCCACCCCTCCTCCACAAGCAGCTGCCCAGCTCTCGCTCTGCTCTAAACCCCTCCAATTTATCATCAAAGCTGGCCCTGATACCAGCAGGGCTGGACCCACCTCTACCTGCCTCCTGCCCACAGCCAAGCTGATGCTGGGAAGCTGCTAGCTTTCTTCTTCCCTTCTCAGGAGGCTTCTATTGCAATCTACACTCAAAGTAGACACCCCCTCAAAACCAGCAGCAAGGGAGCAGCATCTCCTGAGCCAGACTTCCCAGGGATGCAAAGCAACCATACCTAGCTTTGGGGTGGGGGCTGCCCTCATTTATACCTGCTGGGGAGCTCGTCCTGTTACCCAGGGCTCAGCCAGGCTGCTGGGGCTGGGGTTTGGGTACCCAAATGAGTTACCCCACATCAGCTGAGCAGTTCCCAGCTCTGCTTTCACCTGCTGCAAACCCACTGCAAACCCGGGCACCAGTGCAGTACCTGCTAAGTGCCAATAGACACTGCCACCAGCTCCATCAGGCTGCGCTTCAATCAAGAGGGAACAGGTTTAACTCCAACTCATTAATTAATTCTTGCAAGTTAAGAAGGGTATCTGCACAGGGACCAGCTTTGATGTGATTGCCTTGGTTTAATTAAACTCCTGCTTGCACCCAGCTTCCCAAGTGCTCATAGAAACCTGGCTCACATCCATGTAGCTCGTGTCTCTGATCGCACAGACCCATTGGGTTATTCAACCAGTTCTCCAGCAGTGTGGGCTGCGCTCCTGGGGAGAGGAATTTCTGCAGCCCGAACAAAACAGCTCCTTTAAAATCATCTGACGTTAAGCTAGGAGAGCTCCGTGCTGTCCTCAGATTCCTGCCTGCAGTGGAGGTCTCCCAGCGAGCAGCCGGCCCCTCGCACCAGGGGACGCTCATCCTCCAGAGCACCCAGCAGCGCAGGTCCTGCCTTAAGCAGGGCTTAAAAGCACCTGATGTACCTGGGCCTGAATGGTTCTGGAGGCCAAATCAGCTGCAAAGAGGACACAGGGGGACAGGATGGGTGATGCGATGTGATGGGGCCCCCAGCGGCTGCCCGAAACAGCCACTTTCTGTACCTACAGAAACAGGCTGGAAAGCAGCAGGTTCCCATCACCCTCCCAGAAGGTGTGCTGGGGCTGTGAGGATGCATGGCAGATGAAGAGGTTCTTTGGATGGATTCCTCTCTGGGGTGTAAGCCACAGATCTCGGCAGGCTCCCCTGGAGCAGTGCAGATGTTTGAGTCACGGGTAGGCAGCCAGCGCCCCCCAGCACCCGTGCTGGTGTTGGGGTGGTCACGGGGTTCCTGGCTCAAACCCCAACAGAGCTGTCCTGGTGCCTGCTACCACCATAGCTCCCACTAGCTCCATCCTGCCAGGCAGCAGCCAGCAGAGCCAGCTCTGCTCCCTCCTGGACACATCCCACAGGAAACAGGTCTATGGGAAAGTGAGTCCTTGCCCATAATGCTCAGAGGTATCAGCACTGTAACTCTATGGATTTGCTCCAGCCCCCCCCCCCCCCCCCCCCCCCCCCCCAGCATCTCTCAATTAATTAATAACCCCACATGTCATTTGCTTTTTCATGGTCGCTGAATTTGAACGGGGTAATTTACTCTCCTCTGATCAGGTCATGAAATGTTAATGTGGTTTAATGGGTGTTTTCCTAACCTCCCCTGCCCTCTCCTGCCACTCCCCGGGCTCTGCTTTCCGCAGCCCACATCCCCACGGGATGCGTGGGAAGGCAGCACCACGGCCGCTGTCTGAGAGCCAGGGCTGCCCACACTGGCCAGGGCTCATGGCCAGGGCAGTGGTGGCCATTGGAAGGTCCCCATGCCACCTCCAGCCATGGCCATGGGAAGGTCGCCATGCCATCTCCAGCCATGACCATGGGAAGGTCCCTGTGCCATCTCCAGCTGTGGCCATGGGAAGGTCCCTGTGCCATCTCCAGCCATGGCCATGCTGTCTCTTGGTGACACTAAGAGGAGCCATAGCTGAAGCAAGCCTTGAGCCACAGGAAAGGAGCATGGTCTGAGTTCAGTCTCACACACGCACTTTTTAATTAAATCTCTCAACAGGGAAGACAAAAAGAACAAAATAACGCTGATAATTCCAGAAGCCTGCCTGGCACAGCATTTGGTCCCCGGAGCCTCACTCAGGAGCTGGTCACAGGAACCCCACGGGGCAGCGAGGCACCGTCCCTGCAGCAGGGGTGGCTCCGACTGGTGCTGAGGGTCCCAGGACCGAGAGAGGCAGGAGCTCACTGGAGGACAGCTGGACCCAGGGCTCACTTGTGCCATCCCATCTCCAGCGATGTGGCCCATCTCGCAGGTCACACCATGGAGCTGCTGTCTCCCACCTTCTGCAAGAGCTGCAACAGGGACAGATCCTAATTAGCAGGAAAATCCTCCAGTGCATCCTTGAGGGGGCTGTGGAGAGACCGCGGTGACCTTCCCTGTCCAGTCCCAACCACAACAATCAGGACTGATATCACCCAAGGGCTGCAGATCCCAAGGGCCACATCCACCCAGGCGAACCATGCCCAGCACCCTGCTCACCTTGCTCAGCACAGGGATGTTTGTCAGTGAGCCCAAAAACCCAAAAGCCACTGGGAAAAAACTCCTGCATTGAAACAAGTCTCCGTTAAGCTCCATGACAGGATTTTGCTGGGATGGGAACAGTGGGATTCTGCCTGGGGCTTCCGGGCATAAGGCTTGGTGGCTCCCACTCTCCAGCCTTGGGCACCCATGCCACGCCAGGAAGCTGGGTACTGTGGGACGGACCTGAAGAGGTTGATGAAGCCATAAGCCTCCAGCAGCATGCCTATGAGGGGCCACCGCATGAGGACGATGATAACTCCCCCAAGGAAGAAGCTGGTGCCCTTCATCTTTGGCCGCTGGAAGAAGAAGGTGAAGGTCCTCCTGAAGCCAATGATGAAGACCAAGCCGGAGAGGAAGAGGATCTGGGAGGATGAAGGGGAGCAGGTCAGAGAAGTCCTGCCCAGATAGACCCTTTGCTCCATCCTGGGCACCAGTACCCACTGCGGGTAGCCCTGGCCCCACTCTACTCACGTTCCCAAAGGCGAGGAGTACTGAGTCAAAGTACAAGAGCACCCCAAAAAGGAGGAAGAAGAGGCCAAAGCCAACCAGTCCCACGCCGATCCCTGCAGAGGATGGGAGAGCACCTCAGGCTGTGGTTGCTCTCCTTGGCATGTCCCTGGCCCGTTCCCTCCCACAAAAGTGCTTTGGATTTGCCTCCAAGGCTTAGAAACAGCCTTTCCTCCTGCCCAAGCCCTGGGGAGGGTGTTGGTACCCCAGAAACCCCTCTGGGGTGCTAGATAAAGAATAAACAACAAAGAAAAAAACAAAACAAAACAAAACAGGAAGGTCTCCAGCATTTTTCTAGACAGTTGCATGAAGGGTGTTGGTGCGGGCAGATGGTGGGAGACACTGGAGATGCTCTCCAGACAAGCCGGGCACCTCCCCACAGTTGCTGTTCCCAATGCAGACCTGGGGCAGAGGGTGAGGGCAAACCCACCTCTGCAGCACCCCCAGTGCTGGTCCCCACACGCAGCCCTGCCTGGTCCCCTTGTCCCAGCAGGGCTCCTGCCACATCCCCCCACCCCAGGGTGGGGCTTGCCATTGCACCTTCTCCCTGCCTTGGCAACCCCGGTCAGCAGCCTCCAGCCCCGGCTGGGCACTGTGGAGCATCCCCATGGTGTGCCCTGGTCCCACAGGGATGGGCATCGCCACCAGGACGTGGCCATCCCAGCCCGCCCGCATGCTTACGCTGGAAGTCAGTCAGAGACACCATCTTGCTGGCGATGGGGCTGGGCGAGGGCGGCCGCCCTTCCACGTGCCTCCCCGGCAGTGACCCTTGGAAAGCCCTTTAGTCCCCACGTCATCCTGCAAATCATTAACGGCCCAGCAGCGCCTGCCCCGCGCTGGCAGCACCTCCTTCGGGGGAGATGCGGTGGCCAGGTGTGACTGCAGGGTGACATACAGAGGGGCTGGTGGCCCAAGGTCCCTGCCTGGTCCTGCCCTCCCTGCCCCAGCCTGCATATCCTCCCTGGGAAGGGATGGCTTGGAGTCCCCCCCGAAATAGGGGATGCACACGGCTATGGTGTCCCTTGGGGTGTCTGAGTGGTACCTGGGGCACCGTGAGCATGCACAGCTCCCCACAGCATCATCACCGGTGCATCGTGTGGGGCAGGGACGGTCCCAGCTCACAGCCAGGCTGCCCTGTGGGAGAGGGGAGCTTTGGCACCCACCGTGTCCCAGCCCCATGCAAGCTCCAGTCCCCAGGGTTTGCTGCCCGGTACCGGGCTGATGGCTCCGCCAGACCTGTGGCCAGCGCAGGGTCCCCACATGGCATGTGCCACCCCACAGAGACCTCTACACCCACGTCCCTCAGGAAAGCCTGCAGGGACCAGCTCCCCACATTTACAAACCAGCCACTTTTATTCCTCGGCTTTATACAAATTTGCCAGGTATAAATGCCTTTTTTTTCATTCCTCCGAGAGGGCTGGCTACTGAGCAGCTAAAATAAACTCCACTGGGAAAATGACCCCCCCAAACCAGGGAGAGGGAGGAGAAGGTGCCACCAGCCCTGGAGTGAACTATGGGCAAGGTGAGACCCTTCCTCAACGGTTGAAATGCTGTAGCCATCCATCCCCTGCCTCTTCGCTCTAATATTGAAGTGTTATCTGAGGTCACCTCTAGACAAAAGACACTGACAACTCCTTGTTTCTCAGATACTTTTATTTCTCTAACACTAGCAAAAAAACCCAGAAAACAAATGTCTCCCTTCCCACCCTCCCCAGTGCATAAATAGATTTCCTCCCGATGCAAATCCTTTCTCGGTTACAAGTCACTGGTATATGAAGTGTTATGAAAAATAATAACGAAAATAAAATTAATAATTTTTTTTTTTTTTTAAAAAAACCCAAAATAACGACCACCAGGTTCCACAATAGGTCAGCCATGGGGTCCTGGTGCACCGGGCTGTACTCACGGCTTCCGTAAGGCTCAGACCTGGCCACTGCGGCATGGCTGAGCCGGAGCTCGCCGGTGGCTCTGGGCACGCCTGGAGCAGGAGCACCGGGATGCTCCTCGTCCCCTCCAGCTCCCAGAGGCAGGAGGAATCGCTGCCTATGGGTCTGTGTGTCCCCTTGGCTCCCTGCCAGGCAGCATGGCCTCTGCGTGGGGCACAGCCATGCACCGTGGTCCCCAGCACGTCCCCAGCAGTGTCCCCACAGCCGGTCTAAGTGGAGACTGCCCTGGTTACACGAGCTGGGGAGCCCGCCCTGGCCACCACGCCGCTGTGCTCAGGGACAGGAAAATAAACGCATCATCTCTTAAAACTTACAGTCTCTTTATATTTTATTTTAAATAAATTTGCTTTTAATAAAAGCAGAAAAAATATATATATTTTAAATAGGTTTTTTTTTTTCTTTTTTCTTTTTTTCCTCTGATAGATTGGCAAAGAATCTGCTTTTGTAAATCATTGGCAGGGCTGGTGCCAACAACCCTGCGGAGAGATTAGCACAAAACAGTACCTCCCAGAAAAGAAGAGAAAAACAAATATAGATATATATTATAAATGTATAATTTCCATAAAACATATATTAAGGCATGTAATAGCAAAATAAAGGGCCAGCTTTATGAGCTAAGAGGGCTGCGGGAGGCTCGGGAGCAGAGCGGGACTTGGGGCTCCTGGGATCCTACCAGTATTGCTAGATGAGGTGCAGGGGGGTGCAATGGGGACACAGAGCGGGGAGCATGGGGCAGGGGTCCTGGGGGGTGTCAGGATCAGGCCAGGAGCAAAGTAGCTGCAGCCCAGCCCCATCGCAGCAGCCCTGCCGACCGCACAACCTTGCATGGGCTTCCACTTTTCCAGGCAGAACCAGCTTTTTTTCTCCCTCCAGAAAGCTAAAGAAAAGGGTAAACTTGCTACAGGAAAACCAAACAGATTGAAGGGTCTGGAGTGCCATGGCAAGGTCTTGGGGCAAGACGCGGTGATGGATTTTCAGAGGGGCTGAGACAGAGTGACAGCCAGAGCTGCTCCCCATGCCGAGGACGAGCCCTGCTGCTGCTGCCTGGCCACAAGCCCCTTCTCCTTCTTGTCATCATCCCCATCCACTGCAGAGGGATCCCTGCCGAGCCTGCGGCTTTGCCATCCCACCTCACACCCCCAGCTCCCTGCACCGCTCCTCTGCTCCCGTGCAATGTCCCCATCCCCGCCCAGACCTCCTGCTCCGTGCTAGCGGCACACCAGTGCCCTCGTACCACCCTGATCCTGAGCACACCACTCCCCTGGGCACCTCCATGTCCTCCCCCCAGTCCCATCTCCATCCGTCCTGTCCTTGACACAGCTCCTTCTTCTTTGTGCTGAGCCACCAGTGCAAGGAGCGATGGGACTTGCCAAGCTCTGCCGGCCACTACCGCAAGCCAGATGGATGCTAAAAGCAGGTTCAGGGCACAGGGAGGGGAAGAGGCGCCCGAGGAGCAGAGGTGGAGCATCCAGGTCCAGTGTAAGGTGGAAGCACCATCCATGGTGGGGATTGGCCGGTTTCCACCCAGAAGAGCCCCTTCGCAAACCTTTGGGAGACCAACGCATCAGTGCAGGGAGCCCAGGGAGTTCCAACGCTCCCCCAGGGCTGCCCTGACAGGGAGACGGCTGCCGTGCCGGGGGCCGCTGCTGCAGATGGCCCTGCCTGGCCATCCACGCAAGCCTGACACCCAGGATACCGCCGATGTGTCCCTGTGCCGGCTGGCAGCCCGGGGGCTCCTTGGGAACCACGTTCCAGTGGACAACCTCCCAACACTCGGCACGTCTCCTCTGGGACGGGGCAGAGCAGCCGGTGGTGTCGACGACGCATCTCCCCGCTCGGCTGTGCCGGGTGGTCTCGCCGTCAGTGGGAGGGAAGGGGGTCCAGGAGAACCAAAAACGATGGCGAGAGGTTCAGTGTCATGTCGGGGCGCTAAAACGTGGCCCCGTGGAACTTGATGGCGCCAGCAGCAGCCAGGGCTTGAGCTGGAGGGAGAGGAGAGCGGGGCTGAGCTCCGCGTGGAGTGGCTGGCAGCCGGGCAGACCCCGTGCCCACCCCACAGACCCCTCCTGTCCTGCTTGGAGGAAAACCTAGCGCAGATTCTGCTCTGTGTCCCCGGCTCCCTGGGGGGAGCCTCCAACCGAGCAGGGGGATGCTGCGACCCCCCTGTTTGCAGCCACCAATGCGGGTGTGCCAGAGCAGGCGTCCCCCAGAGCCTGGCCTCGACCCCCCCTTCCCCCTTTTGCTCCCTGCATGTGCCCCCCTGGCCTGCAGCAGCCTGCTGAGCACCCCCCACCCACACTGGGGTCCCCGGCTGACCCAGCCCGGGGACTTCGCCTTGGAGGACACTTGTGCTTGGTCCATAGGAGGAGACAGGGCTGACGTGGCTCGGGAGATGTTAGCTGGAGCAAGCAGCGATGGATGGACGCCGGGCGCAGAAGAGGCACCCCCCGCCTGCCCCCCCGGAATGGAGAGAGGATGGGATGAAGTACGAGAGAAGAAGTGCTTACTTCATGGCTCAGACACGCATAAAATGGCTGTTGTCGGCGGCCCGGGATGTTTCAGACGAGAGGGGGTTGGTCGGTGGAGTCAGGGAGGCTGGGGAGGTGGGAGGGCTTGGGGTAGCGCATTGAGCTGGAAACAAGAAATGGGAGAAGGGCATGAAGAACACAAGCTGCCGGCAGCGGCGAGGGGAGGGAGGCGACCCAGCGAGAGGTTAGCGGAGGGGAGGAAACGGAGAGGAAGGCAGGGGGGAAGCAAGCGCGGTCAGGACAAACAGCCACAGCAGCGCCCGGCTGCGGCACGCACACGTGAGCTCCCCGCAGGGCTCCTCATGGACAAGGCACGGCGTGCCACCATGTTGGCTCGGGCACGGTGTGCCACTGCACGCTGCACAGCCAGGCGTTCACATCCTGCGGCCTCCCAAACGCTTCTGACAAGGTGCCCAAACCTGCACCCGGCTGAAGTGGCTGCTCCATCCCACGACGCTCAGCGCTGCTGCAGGGGACGGCAGCCTCAGGCACCACGGGCTCACCAGGCTGGCTCTCCCACTGAACAGGGCTGCCCTGCCCCAGGACACAGCCCGCTCTCCTGCCCGTATTGGCCCCCTTGCTCTTGTTGCCTGTCCAGCCTGTAAGTCCTGCATCCCTCCTGCCCGCTCGGCACGTAACACTACCTGTGGTCCGCTCTCCTATGGGGCTGGCAGGCTCCTCCGTGTCCCCCCGTGCCTTACCCGAGAGCATGCGGCCCCGGCGGGAGGCTTCGGCAGCCAGAGCACACGAGATCTCTATCCTCTTCTCCTGCTCCTGCAGCTGGGTCTCGGGGTCCTGGGGGGCATCCACCTCCCCCTCGCCCAGGGGGATGACGTTCTGCAGGCTGCACAGAGCACCCGGCATCAGCACCCATGCCCAGCCTCAACGGGACAGACCCCGTGGGGATGGCTGGGGAAGGGGTGCAGGTGGGTGGTGGGGTGCACCCTGGGATGGCCAGCGTGGGCATGGGCACAGCAGCCTCACCTGGATTTGGCAATGAGGGTCTTGATCCTTTCCACCTTCTTCTGCTTCTCCTTCATCTCCTCGGGGCTGAGCGGCGTGTCAGGCTCCAGTTCGACATACCGCTCAGGGATAAGGACTTTGTCCGGTGTGGAGAGCTGGGTGCAGTGGGAAGGGCTGAGCTGAGCGCCAGTGCTGGGGACCCATCCCTGTTCCAGCACCCACCTGCCCCTCTCGCCTCCAGCTCCCAGCACCCTCCTGGGCAAGGGCATCCCCTGGCGGGGCATGGCCAGTGGCAACAGGATCCTGACTGACACGGGAGGATGGATCGACCCCCCCGATGCAGGGTGCAGAGGGAGGGATGCCCCGTGCCCAGCCTGCCAGCTCCCCCAGGACAGCCCATCCTCACCTCCTTGTTGATGTCTACGTCGTAGTGCTGTGGCTCCAGCTCCATCTTGCGCAACCGGGCAATCTCCTCCTGGGGTGTCTCGTAGACTTTGCCGGGGTCGTCGGAGCGCAGCGCTGCCTCCAGATCAGAGATATCCACCTCGTGGATGCTGCGGTGCCGGCGCACCTGCGAGGGACCCCAGCCCTGCTGAGCACTCCCAGGATGGCACACTGTCCCCTTTCCCAGCCCTGATCCCGACCCCTTCCCCAGCCCCGTGTCCCCTCTGCTCCAGCAGGGACATCAGGCACTCTGCAAAGCAAAGGCCAGTTTGCCCCAGCCCTGTGGCCAGTGCAGGGACTCACCACTTTGTAGGAGGCGGGTGCCTTTGTGCCGGGGGTCTCGGGCTGCTGGCTGCTGGGGAGCTGCAGGCTGCGCCGCTTCTCCTTCATGGAGCCGCTCTGGTGGCGCTTCATGCGGTCGATCTGCTCCTCCACGCTCATCTTTACCTTCGTTTCATTGGCGAACACGGCGCTTTTCGGTCTCTCCTGGGGAGAGCCCAGCCCCACGGTCACGCACCCCTGCCTGCAGCAGGGTCCAGCCCCATCTACCCAGTGCCGCAACCCTCTGGAATGGGGCTGCTCAGCCCGCTCCTAGGGTGGGGGGAAGGGGCTGAAATAGCCCAGGGGGTCCCAAGGAGCTGGATACTGAGATGTGGAGCCATGCAGGGACAAGCTCCCCTATGTGCTGCCCCAGCCCTGCAGGCTGTGATACAGCCCCCACTTTGCTAGCCCAGCCCAGTCCCACCACCCTGGCCCCCAGCCCCTCAACACGAGCCCTACCCGGGAGCTGAGCCCGTTGGTCATGCCACCCACGTTCCTCCTTGGCACGCTGGCCATGGGCACCACCTCCTCCTCTGCTGGAGACTTGGTCCTGGGGGGGACGATGCCCACTGCGAAGCAAACCGAAATGCCAGGCTGAACCCCCCCTGGGGACCAAGGCCAGGGTCCCAGCAAGACACCGGGTGCTCCTGGCAGGCACGGAGGAGCCCGCTGGAAAAGCACCTGCCGGCCCCAGTGCCGTACCCTTGTTGAGAGCCGCTTGCTTCTCCGCATCCTGCTCCTGCCGGCTCTGCGGGAGCCCCTCAGCCGGGGGTCCAGGGGGGGCTGGTCGTTGCACCTCTTTCTTGCTCTGCTCGAAGCTCAGCTTGGGCTGCGGGGAAAAGCAGGACCCTGGTGAGACCCCGTCCTGCCTGGGGGCCATGCTCTGTCTGGGGATAGACCCGCTGCTCTCCGCAGCCATAGGGTGACATACAGCCCGCAGTCACACTCCCGGGAGTGGATGGACACACAGACACCAGCCAGGCAGTACCAGTGGACCCCAAACATGCAGGGAGAGGGGCTGGCAGGGCTCTGCAGTGCTTGTCCCTGCTATGTCCCAGCTTGTCAGGGCTGGGCACCAATCGCTGGCCCCGTAGGACAGGGTGCTGCGTGGGAAAAGCTTCCTGCAGGGGTGACGATCCTGCCACTGCTTGGAGGTGGCACCCAGGAGCCCCAGGACGGGGACATCCTGGCTCTGTGCTGAGCTCCAGCAAGATCCCATGCCCACAGGAGAGGATGGGGGCCCATGGGGGCAGAAGACCGGGCAGACACTGTACAGCAGCAGAGAGTGAGCCAAGGGCCATTTTTGGAGTCCTTCCCCTCCTACATCCCCGGGGCACGGCCTGCCCAGGGCCAGGGCACTGGTGCAATGGTGCCCGTACAACAGAGGGGTAAAGGAACAAGCCGAGGAGCCCAGCATGTCCCCCTCAACCACCGCGTGGTCTGCACGGAGACGACACATCCCTACACCCCATGGATCAGCATGCAGCCACCCCTGTGCTACCCTGCAGCTGCACGGCTGCTGGAGATGCCACCTGCACTCGCGGTGGGGTCCGTAACCCTTCCAGACTCAGCACGGCTGCTGCTTTGTGGTGCCAGCCCCTGCGTGCACACATCCTGACCCCCCAGCTGCAAGGACGCTTGTGTCTCCTGGTGTCCAAACCTGGCCCCTTCCCACAGCAGGAGCACAGCCGAGGCATTACCAGGAATTCCCAAATCCTGGTTTGCCCTGGGTGGGCAGGAGTTGAGGGGGGGGGGTGTCACTCCCATCAGCGGAGCTTGCCAGTACTGCATGGCGGGGAGCGGCGCCACGGAAGGACAGCGAGAAAGGCGAGGGCAGAGGAAAGCAGAGGAGCTGATACCAGGGGCTGCGGCAGCTTTGGGGGCTGCCCAGGAGGAGCCAGTCCCTGTCCGGAGCAGGTGCAGTGGGTGATGCATGTGGGTGCAGGGGACAGGATGGCCATGGCAAGGCTGCCGGGGGGACATTGCCCATTGCTCCCGTTGGAGAAGGCAGGTACCAGCCACATGCTGCTGTCCCCTAGCCAAGTGCCATCTCCACGCTGTCCCTGTCCCCCCTGCCAGGGCAGAGGGTGGGCAGCTGTGTTGCCCGTCTCATGCTAGCCCGTGCCAGCTGATGTCTCAGGGAGGAAGAGGATGGGGCCGCTGCTGCGGGGCTGCTCTGGAGAGGTTTCGGTACCTGTCCCCTTTTTGCCTCGCCGCCTTGCTGCCAGGAAGGGGAGGTGGGGTACGGCCAGAGGCGGCTCTCGCCAGGGAGCGGAGGAACGGTCGGAGGAGACTCCAGGGGTACGTAGGACTTGGGGAGGGGAGGTCGAGGCGGGCCTGGTTCCTGGGGTGGAGAGGAGCGTGAGGTGTGAGAGCAGAGACACTGAGAGCCGGGAAGGAAGAGAGAGTTAGAAAAAGATCGAGACGACACACAGTGGAAGCGTCAAGCCAAGGAAAGGAGAAAGGAGAGCAGCCGGCCACCGCTCCCGGGGCCCCGCGGTCTCCGTGTCCCCATGCAGAGAGGGACAGTGCTTCCCACCTCTTGCGCTGGCCTCACTGCTGCATGTCCCCAGGGCAGCGGGGCCAGGCAGGGTTTGGGGTCTGCCCGAGCGAGGGGCTCCCCAGCTTGGGGCTGGCAGCCCCCAGGAGACATTGGCATCACCTCTGTGCAGCCAGGTGGGGTTGGGGAGTCCCCAGATTTGACCCTAAACTTCAGGTGGATGAAGGTGAGACCTGCACTGCTGGACCCCGAGCAAGGGCAGTGAGAAGGGACTGTGGCGGCAGCAGGAGCTGGTCCTGAATCCAAAGGCTGGAACTGAGTAACTCTCAGCCTTCAGGGCTGCTTGATGCAAAGCCCAGCTGCAGCCCCCACAAGGACCACAGACCCAGATGTCACCGGGGGACACCACAGCCCGTGCATGTAGCCAAAACGGTGCCCTCAGGCACAGCCATGAACTCTGTGCCTGGTGCCCACCCATCCCCCGAGAGTGACGGCTCGGGCCACCCTGCAAGCCAGGCTGGGGACCTGATGGTGGCAAAGGGCTCCCTAGGGACACACTGGTTTACTCACCTCGCTGGGTCCTGGCTTGGTGGGTGAGCCCTGGGAGCCAGAGATGAGGGAGAAGGGGCTGAGGGGGCTGGTGAGGCTGGCCGAGCTCAGGGGGCTGGCGGGGCTGTTGGAGTTGTACGTCCCCGAGGGGCCGATAGCCACTGCGGAGAAAAGCAGAAATAAGTGCATGCACCGGGGCCTCCATCTCCCCGAGTGGGTGCTGCCATCTGCCTCAAGGCAGCACAGGCTCCGGCGATGCTCCAAGCCATGGCACACTGGGGTTTGTGCTGTGCAAGGGCAGGGACGGACCCTGCTCACCTCTGTGCTTGGCAGTGTCTGTGCCGCGGGATGGGTTGTTCTTCCTCAGCCCCTCCATCACGTCCTGGATCCGCCAGATCTCCTTCTGGATCTGCCGGTTGAGCACTTCATTCTGGAAGGCAGAAAAGGCAGCGGGGTCAGAGTGGCTCCCACCACTGCCAGCCCCGCTGCACCCCAGCCCCGCACTGACACAGCCCGGGGGGGTCTAAGCCATCATGCCCACAACTTGCCTCCTGCCAAAAGCCATCGTTCCACTCCCCTGGGCACCTGCTGTGGGCTGGGGGGAGCTGACGGAGCCCCAGCAGCACGGGGAGCACTGGGCTGCAGCCCCTCGATGGCACCCAGGTGCCCACGGTTCCTCAGCCCCTCTGCCCTTGCCCAAAGCAGGACACCAAGGGCTGAGCACAGAGCAGCCACTTGCAAACCGGCTCCTTAGGGCTGAAGGAACCAGGGGGCTTCCACCTCCACAGGGCTGGCAGGGGGGGACCCCAGGGACGGCAGAGGGACCCTAAGGCCGGCGGGGTCTTGCTCACCTGGATGTCCAGGTTCAGCTGCTCCCAGAGGTCGTCGTGCAGGGCGGACACCTCGCTCTCCAGGCTCTCGTACTCGGCAGTGCTATTTGCCAAGGCCTGGGGAGGGGGGGGGAACGTGGATGGGTTAGGGGATCTTTGGCAAGTTTCTCCCCTGGCTGGCAGCAGCCCTGGCCAGTGTAGGACCACCCAGGAAAGCACGAGGATGGTGCACCCAACACAACCCCATGAGCCGGGGAGGGGGTGAGAGCAGGGGGGGTACAAGCTCTGCTGTGCCCATGGGAGTGCCTGGTGCTGATGGCACATGGGGCACAACAGTGCAGGGCAGCCAGAGGCAAAAACAGGAACAGAGATGGCTCTGGGCACATGTGCCAGCTCGGCACCACAAGGGTTAATTTGCTTTGTCCCCAGTGAAGGACTTTGGCTTGCTTTCCTCCCCAGCCAGCCTAGGGGATTTCCCTTCTTGGTTTTTTTTTTTACAGGAAGGGAGAAAAGAGATCACGGCGGGTGGGGGAGACAGTCCCACAGCTGGGACCGGAGCAGAGGGGGAGCCCATTACCGTGCTGGCCTGTGACAGCTCCACACGGATGTTGATGAGCTGGTTCTGGAGCGATTCCTTCTTGTGCAGCAGCTTCTCCGGGTAGGCAGGCTGGCTCCCGAACATCTCCAGCTCCTGGTGCGTCCCCATCAGGGCACTCTCCAGGCTCTCCTAGGGGGGGACAGGAGGGAGGTGCAGCTGTGAAAGCCTGGCTGGAGCAGGAGCTACAGTCCCTCTCCTTAACAGGCCATTAATGCAAGGGGAGTCCCGGGACCATGGCATGGCCCGGGCATCTCCTCTAGCTCAGAAACATCTCCATTGAGCTGTCCCCAAGAGAGCAGGACATGTCGCTTTCTCACCACAAAGGTGCTGCCTGGGCATGGCCATCACCGTGCAGCCAGGTTCGTCCCTGGACGGCTGCTTGAGCTGCCCACCACGTACCTTCTCTGCTCGGAGCTGCTGCACCAGCCTCTCCTGCTCCCGCAGCACCTTGTTCTGCTCACAGAGCTTCCCCAGCAGCTTCTGTCCCCAGGAGGGAAAGAGAAAGGGAGGAGAGGATGAGAGCACCCGTGTGAACAGCTCCGTGTTCAGCCGGGAGAGATGGGATACAGCCAGGACATGGCCCACAGGGTTGGTTTGATGGGACAACGTGTGGTCCTGGGGAGGTTTTCCAGCCTGCTGCTCTCATTGCAAGGACCTCAGCCCCAGCCAGGGTGACACTGGCCAAATCTGGACACGCGGCAAGACCAAGGAGCTAAGCTCAGCAGAGGATTTAGCCCCAGGGCAGCACACACCACACCTGGGGCAGCACCAGGTCCCACCCCGACTGTGCAGGAGCTCTTTCTATGGGGACAGCAGACCTGCTGCAGGGGACAGGGACAACAGCACGGGGCAGAGGGGGGACACGCAGGACAGATGTTTGCTCTTACATCGGTGTCTTGCTCGCTTAACTTGTAGGCGTGCAGTGTCTCCCTGTAGGCCTCCGGAAAAGGCGTCACCTGCAAGCAGAGCGTGGAGTGAGCCTGGCTCCAGGAGCCCCTTGGGGAAGGTGAGGCAGCTCCCAGCCCCTCTTCCCCATCCCTGTGAGCAGGGAAGGAGAGGCGAGAGCTGAGTCTCTGGAGGCAGTGGGTGCTCCCCACTGCTGGCATGGCCAGGAGGCAGCGGGCGCTGCCGGCAGCGCGGGATGTCGACGCTGGAGCTCTCACTCTGGCCCTGCCCGGTGGCACAGATGAAGGCACAACCTCCCTCCCCGTTCCCAGCCCCGGTGCCCATCAGCTGGGAGAGCCACGGGAATTAGCTGGAGACAACCTCTCCGCAGGACACCAAGAGCTGAGTTAAAGAGATGCCTCGTGAATCATTAACTGCCTGGTGTATAACTGCCACCATTTCACAGGCAGGGAAACAAAGGCAGAAAGATTAAGCTGTAATCCCACTTAGCAGAGTGGAAACACCTATAAATCAGCAGCAGCATCAGGGCCTGTTTACTATCCGGCTTCTCTGTGAGTCATTTTCCTTTCCTGGAAATCTAAATTACTAATGGGACCTCACCAATTAAATGCCTCCGAGATCTCAAGATGAAAGGCATAAGATAGGAAGAAGGGGATCATTACTGCTAGAAAGCAAGATGCTACTTTAGAGCCATTTAAAACCATAGGACAATGCAAATGGACCTGAACCTGGGAAATGCCCAGTGCACCTGGAGGCAGAGCCTGGCGGATGGGGATGCTGCTGCCTCTGGGCAGGGAGCCTGGCCAGCGGGAGCATCCCAGCAGCTCCAGCTTCACCCTCCAGCATGTCCCTGCTCCCCATGCACAGCAGATGGGAACAGGCACCTTCCCTTCATCAGAAAACTCCAGTAATCGCCCGGTCGCTGAATGCTCACGCAGCCAGGAGATGCCCTGGGCAGTATGGCAGGGCCCCACGACCCCCCTGCCCGGGGCTGGCAGCACGATGGACTGCGGGTCAGAGCGACCCAGAGACACGTTCCCAGGTGATGGGACCTGACCATGCTTGAAGCTGCAGCCCAACATCAGCAGGGACATCCCGATGCTTTTGCAGCCCTCTCCGGGCTGGGGAACAGAATGAGCCAGAGCCTCAGGGGATAAAAAGCTGTTTCCTCTCCCTGTTACGGGAGTTATTGCTTTGGTTTAAGAGAGCCTTGGGCTGGATTCCTGTCTTTAAATCATCCCACACCTCCTTGCCTCATCAACACACGACAGCAAACAGAGGCCGAGCAAAGCACCCGAGTCCAGCCCAGACGAGGATGAGATTTCAGGACCGCTGCGTCTCCACCTTGTGCTCTCAGCACAAGGATTTATCAGATTTTAATGGCTCATGGATGGATTAGCAAAGCCTGTGATGGACTAGCAGGTCCCAAAGAGCATGATATGCCAGAGCCGCATGGATGCTGGAGTCTGCATGAGTGGAAATGGCAGGAGGTGACCTCGGGGATGGAGCGTGGGGCAGCTGGTGTGACTGCCATGCACGAGCCATGCACGGCCCGGCAGCCGGAGGCTTACTTGCATGTAGAGCTGAGCCCTAGGGGAGGAGGTCTCCACCATCCTGTTCACCATACTGATCAGGGTTTCGCTCTCGCTCATCTGCGGCAGACAGGGAAGGAAAGTTCAGAGGTCAGCAGAGATGTGCTCGGGTGCCGGCAGAGCAGCGGGACGGCTCGGTCCATGAGCCCTCAGGGCATTGGCTGCAAGATGCCACCTCCAAGAGATGTCCCAGAGGCTTAAGCCATGTGGGGATGGCTGTCCTGGGCTGCTGCTGCTCTGGTTTGTGCACTGAAGAGCATCCTGGGCTGGTTGCATGCCCCAAAAACTTTGTTGAGGGGAAAACACAGATAAAATCGAGCCAGTTCCGAGCTGGGCGGCAGCAAACTGCACACACAGACACAAGCTTGCACAGAGATGCCCATGGCTGCAACGCATAGTGTGGTCCCAGCAGACAGACAGACGGGCCCCACTCCTCGTGCTGCCAAACGGCTCGGTGCCCTGCCCTCGTGGAGGAGCCGGGGCTGGGATGGCCCTGCTCAAGGCGCAGACAAGCTCTGGGCACAGGGGAAAGTGACCGAAGCCTGGGGTTGGGGACAGCAGCATCCCCCTCTCCAGTCTGGCAGCCTCGAGCAGCGGAGCCGGGTGGGAACAGGGTGCTCCCGTGGAGATGGCACATTGTGGCCATGCTGCTGGGCAGGGCAAGGATGTGATGGCGTTCGGCACGCCTGTACCTCCCCAGAGCCGCAGCCAGACGGCAGCTCTGTCCTGGGTTGTGCCGAGTGCTCCCAGACACAAGCCCACCCTGTTCAAGCAGACCCTGACCCCGGGGCCCGTTCACACCCCTGCAACCCAGGGGGGCTTGCCGCTCTCAATGCACTGCTGCCAGGGCACGCAGCCAGCAACGGCCGCAGGGTCCCTCGGTGCTGCATGGTGGTGCTGCTCAGATCAGCGGCACTGGAGCTTCACTGCTGCCTTTGCCAGCAGAAGCGCTGCAGGAGCCTGCAGCCCCGGGCAGACGATGCAAGGGAGGCCCCTCGCACCCCACAGCCAGGACCCTCGAGGTCCAAGGAGTGACGGCAGTTTAATCACAAACCAGGGATCAAACCCCGACTGGGGGGCAAGGCGGGATGCAGCCAAGGAAGCTGTCCCTGTGACTGGACAAGCAAGGATAGAGAAAATAAAGCAGCAAGCTGTTTGAATAGAGATACTTGACAGCGTCACTCCGAATTAGTCTCTCCAGAGGTCAGCAGGAGAGGAGGAGGAGATGCAAAGCCTTTTTAGGGAGTGTTTTAAAGAGCCTCGGAGAGCGAGCATTGCTGCCCATGGCTGTGAAATAACCCAGAGAGCTTTTATTGCAGCGAGTGCTCCTGCCCGTCCTTGGCTCTGCTCCAAGGCAGACACAGATCTTGGTGATTACTGCACCGATGGAGATTTGCAGACTAATGAGATTGTCTCTGGAGCAGCTCCCTTAGTGCAAGCCTGGCTTTTGCAGGCAAGCGCCCGCGCTGCAGCACTGGCCGACAGCTCCTGCCCCTGGCTTGGACTTCAGCCAGTGCCTGTAGTTTCCAACCCATCGGTCTCAGGGGTCTCTCCCAGCCGGATTGCCCCCACCCCAGCTCCTGGGATGAAGTCAGTTCACAGCTTTCCTCCAAACACCCGCTGCCATGCAAAAACCTGGGAGCTGCTGCTTTGGTATCGGTCCCAGCGGGTGCCTCACCCCAGCCCTGCATCAAGCCTCTCGCCTTCGAGAAGGAACAGGACCAGCGCATCACCAAAACCACCTCGCACCCGTCCAGCTCCCCATGGCTCATCTGGCCACCCCCTGACTGGGGCCACCAGCCCCAGGACGCCTGCAGCAGCCCAGCCCACACTGACAGTGGTGGCACTGCCGGGTGTGGGGACACGCCGTCCAGCACGGCCACGCTGGCACCGTGCATCGCTGTCCCGCATCGCCCCGAGCCAGCACGGTGCAGACCAACCTGGGGAGGGTTTCAGAGCCAGCTGCCTCCCCTGCACTCTGGGAGCAGCTTCCCGAGGCCCCGGGCACGTGGGGAACTGCCCCGGCTACCCCCAAGACCCCCCATCAGCTCCAGCACACCACACAGAAGGCACTGTCAGGGGAATTTTTCTGCCAAGCAATGAGTGGCCCTACAGACAGGAAGGATGGAAGAAGCAAACCAAAGACAACTCGTGCTGCTTTAATGCCAAGAAGGGTGAGGATGGATGTTAGGGGAAGAGATGCTGCACTGGGAGGGAAGGGGACGCCACTGGGGACAGGGCACACAGGAATGTAAGCAGCGTGAGGCTTGCAGCCAGCTCTGCCTACCTGCTGGTCCAAATACTCTAGGTTTCTTTGCAACTGAAGGTCTAAAAGTTCATCCTACCAGGAGCCAGCAGGCATGCGGCAAGAAACGAACACACAAAACATATAAAAGAAGAAGCAAAGCAGTTAGGTGAAGGCTACGGAAATGCGAAGATCTCTCAGCTGAGGAAGCGAGGCACCTCCCTGGCACAGAGCCGGGAGACCTGCCATGGATGTGCCCTGCGGGAGACCCGCTCTCCTCCCGGCTCTCCCTCCTGGCTGACAGTGCCGCGGAAGAGGCACGGCCCTTTCCCTGCGTCTCCGGCTAGCAAGGATGGATGGCAGCATGGGTAGCTTATGGTAACTCGTGCTTCTCCCTCCTCCAATGGCTGGTCCTGCCCTGTGGTTTCGGGACTGTGCTCTGCAGGAGGACCTCCCAGTCTCACCCCGCCAGCTCCAACCCCTCAGCGCTCCGAGGGGAAACACAACGCAGGAGAAAGCAGCAGCTGTAGCCAGAAGTGAGGAAGCAAGAGGGGGAGATGTGCAGGGTGTGCACCAGCCTCAGCCAGGGACCACCCTGGGGGTGACAAGCCCGAGCCAGCATTGCAGGGCATACAGGGGTCCGAGGGTGTCCCACTGCTCCTGCAACCTGGGGGCTGCAGGGCAGGAACTGGGGGCCTTTCCATCAAGGTTTCCTTTGGGCACAGCCAGGAGGGACCAGAGATACCAGTAAAGGGACCTGCAGTCCCAACCTGCCCCAGAGCAGCCCAGCTCCGACCCACAAAGCTGCCCCTGGAATGGAGCGGTTCCTCCTCAGCCGTCTGAGCAAGGAGCCCCCGAGCTGGCCAACCTCCCTGGGGGGCTCTAAGCACCCTGGTCCACCGGGGCTCATCCCCTCGGCACCAGCAGCATACATACCATTTTGTCGTGGACGGTGGGGGATGCCGGGTAGTGGTACGGATACATTCCCGCAGGGACGGGCCGTCTGTCACCCAGATAGTCGTACTGAGAAGAGAGGAGAGCCCCCCCACCCCAAAACCAGAGACACATGAGAGGTGTGTGAGAGGCCAGAAAGCACGTGCAAGGGCAGACCCCATCCCTGCAGCAGGGTCAGGCCCAGCTTTGGGGTGCACAGCAGCGAGACAGGGACACCAGCGCTCCCTGCTAGGGGTCACATCACTCGGGGTGGCCCTGAGCACACCATCCCCATCCCATCCTGCCCCATCTCTCTGGGCTCGCAGTGGTGAAGGAGCAGCCAGAAGGGAACAATCGCAGCCTGGACAGCTTTGCAGAATGACAAGAGGGGACCTAAAGCCATCAGCTGCTGCAAGCCATGGACTTGGTGGCATTTTGAGGCCAGGCTGTGCACGCAGAGGGGACAGTCTGTGCTGCAGCATCCCTGCCCTGGTGTCCCCGGTGAGGGTCCCTCTCCAACCCTGTGGACCCCAAGCGCCAACAGGCATTTACCTTTGGAGAACTGATAGATCGCCTCATCATGAAGGTGGTGGGGTCGGCATAAATCTCCTCTCCCCGGGGTGGCAGCCGCTCAAAGCGGGCACTGGGTGACCGGACCGGGGAGTACACCCGCGCCCGGCTGTAGGAGCCCTGGCTGGGCGAGCGGGGCACGGAGCGGGAGCGGGGCTGCAGAGACATCCGTCGCAGGGAGCCAGAGGCTGCATCCACCTCATCCAAGTAGGTCGGCTGCCTCCCGGGACCAGGTAGCCAGAGCGGGACATCTTGCCGGCCAAAACCGGGGTGTTCCTTCCAGTCGCGGAGTTGGTAGGTGCCCCCGTTGCGGAAGGAGTGCCGCTTGTCCTCCAGAGCCCAAGGTGGGCTCACCCGCTCGTAGGCGGGCATGGAGCAGATGCTGTCGGGGCGCACCCCAGGTGGGTAGTACTGGTAGTCCTCGGGGTACTGGGGCGAGTAGGGGGAATAGTAGTCGGGCACCCGGCGAGACACGGGGTAAAACCTGGTAGGGCTGGAGCGGGGAAGAGCTGTGAGAGCCGGGCTGGTGGCCAGGCGGTGCCTGGCCCCTCACTCCACAGCCAGGGGTCCCAGTGAGCGAGGACAGCCTTAGAGCAGGCAGCTCTGACACCAGCATCCGGAAAGCTGGCTGGCTGGCATCCCTCCTCCCAGGGACCCCATGGTGGCCTCCCTTCCCAAATCCACCCTGCTCAGCTTTTCAGGGTGTCCCACACTCAGCTCAGAGCTGGCAGGTGGGGACAGCCCAGAAAGGACATTTTCTGACCCCAGGAGGGGATAAAGCAGGTGGGAAGAGGAAAATCATTCCCAGAGCATCACCTGAGGGGCAGCCCTGAAGAAAAGGAGCAGGACCCCTCCCTCCACCCCTAGCCAGCCCCCCGGCAGCCCTCACCTCCGCAGCTCCTCAGGGGGCATGGCCCCCCGGCGCGAATTCACCCACTGCTGCAGCTGCGTCATTGAGCTCTTGCGCTGGGCGATCTTCTCAGGGTTGGTGCGGGGGGCAAAGCCCCGGCGGTGGGCCACGCTCTCCCCGTCAGGTGGGGGGTACGCGGTGCTGCTGGGGCGACTGGGTGACGAATATGTCCAGCCGTTGGGCTGGGGTGGCCGCTCCACACTTGCCGGTATCCGAGGTGCCTCAGGGTAAGGACTGCCAGGCTCCGAGGGCATCTCCTGCCCAGCGATGCCATTGGCTTTGGCCAAGGGCTCCTTCTTGCTCTCCGTCCTCTCTGACTTCCTCTCGATCTTCTCCGAGCCACGACCGTCGCCTTCCCCCCGGGTCTTAGCATCGGGGTCAGCTTTGGGGTGCTCGCGGTGGGTGGCGTTGCGGTGGTGATGGTGGTGTTTACTGGGGGGGATGTTTTCAGAGTCTGGCTTCTCATGCCTAGAGGGTGCCAAAGCACGAGAGAGCGTTACCCTCCCTTTGCAATGCCCCTGGGGTGGCCGGTGACGTCCTGTCCCTCCCTCAGCCTTTGGGGGACCAATGCTCCCCCAGCTCCATTCTCCAGAGGGACCCTCACACTCCCAGGAGGTCCCCGGCCGCGATGCACAGCCCCTCCGCTCCATCTCCAATCGAGCAGGGGAGAGGGGTGGCATGGGGAGACGGTGGATGCTGACCTCTGGGTCGGGGGGATCTGCACCCGGGCGGCTTCGCCCATGGCTTGGATCCAGGACTCCTGCTCCTCCGTGTTCTCAGCGCTGAAGAAGTACGTCCGGATGCCAGCGTGCTCAGCCTGGGGAGACAGGGACTGCTCGTTACTCGCCGGCATCTCCTCCACCCAGCACACCGTCACCTGCAGAGAGGCAGAGAAGTGGGGAGAGACACAGACAGAAGGGTGAGAGCTCCATTTCCACGCCGGCACAAGGTCCTGCTGCCGCAGGAGAAGACAGACACAGTCCTTCCCTCCCTGCCCAAGCCACGCGGCCACGTGCATCCTCGGTGGCACCTTACAGGGGAACCCCTGGGGCCACGAGTCCCCTGTAGTCACCCCCAGTGATGCTCAGGACCAGCCCACCCCAGGGCCCTGCACCAGAGGAGCAGCACCCTCATGCAGATGTTGCTGCACCCCAGCATCGAGCTCCCTGTGGGGCGCATGGGGCTGGCAAAGGGTCCCAGCGAGGGCAGCAGCACTGGATGGAGCATTATTGTTCATGCAGGGTTAGGAGGAAGGTGGCTTCTTGTCCCAGACAACATGTTTTGGGGAAAAAGGTTCACTTTTGGTCTAAGATATCAGTGCCCACTCTCCACCTTGAAGGTGCTGGAAGGCAGGTCTGGCTATTTAGAGCCTTTTCAAAGCTTCCGCCTTCCCATCTGTGGAAAGGGACGGGAGGCAGCGAGGAGGAAGAAAAGGGAGAAAGCAAGAGGTTTTTCCCCCCAAAAGACTTCCAGGGCTCAATCTCTTAAAAAAAAAAAAAAAAAATCGGGGGTCCAGTTAAAACCCTCCCTTGGGTTTCTGTCTTCCCCTTCCCCAGAGCATGCAGCCACCGTGCCCAGCCGCAGGGTCACCTCCTGCAACCCCCATGCACTCCTGCCTCTAAAAGCTCTGCAGCCAGAGCAAAAGATCAAACCAAACCGATTCTTCCCCTGAGTTAGTGGGAGCGAGGTGAGCGCAGCATGCCAGCAAGCCTGTGGGTCCCTCACCCTTCTACATGCATCAGAAACACAAGAAGGTACTACCTAGGTGGTGGCTGGGTGCTGGCATGGTAGACGGGCACGAAGAAAGACCTCCTGTCCAGGGATCCTCGCCCGCAGAGAGAGGAGGAAACACAGACAAGGGTCAAGCCGCAGCGTGGCAGGAGCATGGGTGCTGCAGCACAGACCTCTCCCAGCCATCGGGACCCTTTCTACTCTTCTCTGAACAAAACCATCCCCCAAAACCCTCACGTGCAGATGGAACCGCAGGCACGTGCCTGCAGAGCTCCGTTCGTGTGCAGCAGCTTTGCAAGACTCTTTTCCCACCCGTGACACAAGCCAAGAGACATTTCGACACCCCCAGGTTACTTCTCTGCTCTCACTGGCAGAAGCCACAGGCAAAGAGACACCTTGCTGGCTGCCGCTTGCTAGCACTTGCCCCTAAACTGAGCTCAGCTGCAGCTTAAATGCAGGTTTAAGGGTGGCAGCTACAAAAATCCATCCCTTAGACTGGAAAAACTCCTCCGTGGCACCCTGCAGGGACCCCAGGCACCGGCTCCTGCCATGCTCGCGGGCAGGAGGGTGCACACTGGGTTTTTGCACAAGTGTGCACGAGTGGAAGCCAGCCTGTGCATCGGTCCATCAACAAGCGAGTGCTAACATGACCCAGGACCGTGGGCAGCACGAGCAGCTGCGCCGGTGAAGGTGCACAGTGATGCCGATAAGTGCCATGCGGTGCCAGGGAAGCTCAGCCCCTGCTCTGAGCGAGGGAGAGCCGAGGTCTGCCGGTGGGGATGGGCACGGGAGAGCCCCGGCTGCAGCAGCCACCCTGCGCCTCTCGCAGCTCTCCTCCGCAACACCTACAGCAGCGCAGGCTGACGAGCAGTGACTCATTACGGGCTACCCCCTTGCAATTACATTTCCCTTTCTTTTGCACGCCAGTCAAAGCAGGCCAAAAAAAAAAAAAAAAAAAATCGGAGCTGAGGACACCTCTCTCCGTCTGGCTCCGAGAAGCGCTGCAGCAGCCGATGGGGACAGGCTGGCTGGGAGCAGCGATGTAGAGGGGGAAGCAGGGCAGAGAGAGGGCTGAGAGCACTGCCAGCAAGGGCAGCACTGCTGCTCGCCCCGCACCCAGCACCTCCCTGGACTGGGGGGCAACCGGACACCCCAAGGGACAGAGCTCAGGAGCAGCTCAGGTCTCGAGCGGGGGGAGTTGGGGTGGAGGTGATGACCTTGGAGATGCTGCTTTGCCCCATGCGTGCCTCAGTTTCCCCAGCAGAAGGCACATCTGCATAGCGCAGGGTATCCCCAGGGGTTACTGGGGCCAACCCTCTCCCCAGCTTGCTCCACGCCCCGTCACCAAGAAAGCAAGAAGAAGGAGCAGCGGGGACCCTGCGAGCATCACTGCTGCCCCAGTGCTGTGCCACTGCTCCGTCCCCTCCAAGCTCTGGCACAACCATGCACTGACCTTGAACGTGTGCTTCCTGCTGATGTTGTCAGAGGGCTGCACGGCTGCCACGCGGAAGCTGAGGAGGGGGATGCTGCCCAGGATGCTCTCCTCCTTCTCGTCTGGTGGGCAAATGCAGAGGTTACATGCACAGAAGGGGCTGGGAGCCCTGGCTGCCCCCCAGGAAAGACCCATGAGCTGCTGTGGGGACACGGTCCCATCGCTCCTTCCCGTGGGCGGGCAGGCAGGCAGCCCACCTGTGGGAAACCGCTGCCTGCCTGTTGCTCCCCGGCAGCTCTGCGTGGCTCGCACTACAGCCTGCTCAATTATTCATGCCCGCCCTGGCCGGGCTGCCAGGGCTGAGCCCAGCGAGCTGCCAGGGAGGGAAGGCACCTGCATTAACCCCTCGGGTCCCCAGCATGGTGAACGCCCGCACAGAGGGGTGCTGTGCATGGCCACCACTCCCCAGTGGGCTGTCACCTCCAGACCCCTTTGCCCATGCTGGCAGAACCTGCTCTGAGCCTGGTAACAGCCCAAGGTTTGCTTGCAGGTGCCCGGCTGGTGGCCACTGGGTCCTGCTGGGGGGCACAAGCCGCTGGGGGCACACGGGGCAGGTACTCGCTGCCATACCTTTGTAGTAGAAGAGGCAGCGATCCACCAGCACGAACCAGCGCTTGTTCCACTGCTTCACCCCCGAGCTGGCCTACAAGAGAGGGGCCGTGAGAGTAGCACCCATGTGGGGAGGGGGTGCTGCCGCAGGCGGCTGGGAAGGGGACGGCACAGCCTGGGGAGACTCCCAGCACGGTGGGGACTCGGGTACCTGCTTGTAGAGCCAGCCGCTTTTGGTCACAGCAGCGTTGGGGTTCCTCTTCATGGAATTGGAGCGCTTCCCGAAGGCGATGCCCTTGCGGGAGGTGCGCGAAGCCTGCAAAGGGGGAGAGGAGCCACTCAGTCTCTGGGGGGGACCCCCAGCACCCTGTTTCTGCTGCCGTCTGCTGTGCCACATGGTTCCGGGCACCCACCCGGCCTCCAGGGCGCTCCGGGGGCACCTCCGACACCATGGCGTGGTTGGAGGGCTCACTGGTGATGGTTGCCGGTCGCTTGCCACCCGCTTTGCTTGACATGTCCAAGGTCGGTCTGTGGCACAGGAGGAGAGCTGAGTCAGCAGAGTTGCATTTCTCCACCCCGCAGAAGCTGTCCCCAGGCATCCCCACCCTGGGCACCAGCCTCCCACACTCCAGCCCACCTCGGTCCCCCATCACAACCCACTCCCAGGCCCCGAAACCAGAGGAGCTGGGAGCCAACCTACTTTTGCAAGTCAAGTCTTGAGTTGTCCTCAGGGACCTGTCCCGTCACTGGGTGCAGGAATGTGTTCCGCCTTTCATTGTGGCTGGGAGAGACAGTGGCAGGATGGTGGTTAGCATCTCCCAGCCCCATTCTCCGCCAGAAACCCTTTGCCTTTAGCACATTTGCTGCTCCGACCCCAGCACATCGCTGTCCTCCACCTGCACCAGTGCTGGGGCTGCCTCCCTGCGCCTGTCCCGAGCATCGCCCTCCCCTACGTCCCCGCTAACCCCACGCTTCAGATCTGATCAGCACATTTCATCAGCGTTTCACAGAAAGCACTTGCCTCGCTGGGAGCCGAAACGAGGTCTCTGTCGGCCCAGCCCTCGTTACTTCTGCTGGACGCATCCCAGACATTACCATAAACCTCACTTGGAAGAAGTCGCTGCAGAAGCAGCAGCAGCAATGGCCCATCCTGGGCTGTGCCTGCAGCGACGTCCCCAGTGTCACATCCTCCCCTTCGGCTTGCTGCTTTCAGAGCCATTTGCCAAAACACCTTGAGTCAGGCTAAGAGCAGGCGATGTGGGGCTGTGCACCACACAGACCCCGACCATCAGCCCAGGACCCACCAGCACAAGGTCGGCTCCAGCCCTGGTGCTGTTTCGGCAACGCTGGGATGCAAAGGCAGCTGCCGCCGGTGGTGCAGGGCTCCCTGGCAGCGCCGGGAGGAGTGAGGCAGGGCTCCCGCCAGGCTCGGCTGGCAGCCATGTCCCTGCCCCATCCCATAGAGCCGGTATTGCCGGGCACCCCGGCACCTCGCTGCTCCAGCTGGGGAACCTGCTCACACGCTACTTCCTGGGGGCCCTTCCTGCTGGAGCTGCGTCAGGAGGAAAGGATGAGGTGCACCCACAGATTCAGGGCTCCATCCCGGGAAGTTTGCATTGGACCTCATCCCTGTGACACCCCTCCTTCCCAAAGCTGCTGGGCACCAGGACACGGGTGCCCCCAGCCGTCCGTGAAGCCAACCGCCCGGCACGCTGCTGAACTTCTGCGTGTCAGCAAAACAAGGGAAGTTTAAGCAAGAAAATGCTGCTGCCAAGACCATCCGATCTACACACGCTTCACCCCAAACCTGGGCTCCAGCCAGGCTCTGAAGATATTAACTGCTTTCTGCCCAAAAAAGCCTTGCTGAGAGCTGCTCCACCTTGCAGGTCCCATCCTGCACCCTGCCACGGATCTGCTCTCCTCCACCAGCCTTCCCCCTCACTTGGGGTCACCTCAAAAACCTGGGCAATGTGTATGCACCCCGCAACGAGGGGGAGCACCCGCTCCCCAAACCCCCCCAGCACCGGGCTTTTCTGTGCCACGACCGACATGAGTTATCCGTGGAGACAGCCTGCCCGGCCCACGCTCTGACAGCAGCAAAGGGGGTTTCTGTCACCCGGGGCTGGAGCTGCTCCCAGACCGTTTGTCCCAGCCAGGTGACTTTGGAGGGGCATAACGCAGCAGTACCAGGGCAGGTCCCAGGTCCCCCGTGATGCTGACACACGGGGAGGATGCAAATGCCAAGTGAGAAGCACCCTGACACCCCCCCAGCCCCGGAAAGTGGGGGCTGCCCTGACCCACCAGTGTGCCCGAAATCCATCTGGGGACGACCCCCAACCCTGCCGACAACCCCAAACCACAGCAGGTTTCTGTTCCCTCACGCTGGACTCTCCCCCCACCCCACCGCCAAGCCCAGGACACCCACCCTGCTTTGCAGCCCCCACGGTTCCCTCCTGGCACCCACCTCGGTGCCTCCCAACCCACCCCCCCAAGTCTGCCCCCAACCCCAGATGTGGCAAGACCCCGGGAACAGCTGGGAAACCTCCTTGAACCACTCCCTGGCAGCAGCTCCCTCGGCTGACCCCGCTCCAGAAACTCCCGAGTTCACATCGCCTCCCAAGCACTGCAATGCAGCAGCCACTGCCCGGGCTGAGGGTCCCCCGCCACCACCTGCCCACGGCCCCCCCCAGCCCCTGCCAGCCCACCCCGGGCTCCTACCTCACCCGCCGGTCCGCCCGAAACTTCAGCATGATGCCGGGGGCCCTCCCAGCTCAGCGCCAGCTCCCGGCTCCCACCATGGCATCGGTGGGCACGGCCAGCCCCGTGCCGCCTGCCACCACGCTACGAGGCGATGGCACGTGCCATAGGGACAGCAGCCCCACGCGGGCAGGGGGATGCCGGTGGCAGGCGAAGGGTCTCGCTGTCCTCTCCCAGATGTCCCAGTCCCCCGAGCCCTGTACCGGTGGCATCGGTGTTCCCGGTGGCAGCGGTGGCGGAGCTCCTGCGGGGCTCCGGTGCAGCCGGGGTTGGCGAGCCCCGGTGTGCGGCAGCCAGGCGACGGGGACAAACAGCTCCCGCTCGCGTCCCCGCGCAGAGGAGAGGCGAAGGGCAGCGCTGCACACGCCGCCTCCCCCAGCCCAGGTGCAGTGTCGGGGAGCAGCTGGCGGCAGGCGAAGGGCGAGAGGGGCAGGATGGGGGGCTGCCGGGCCCCCCACCCCGGCAAGACAGCGGTGCAAAGGGGGGCTGCTGCCCGGGAAGCCGGGGGGTGTCACGGAGAGGGAGGCAGCCGTGCTGAGATGAGCTCTGCCGCTGCCCTGGATTCACTGGCTGCATCCCTTCCCCCTGCTTTTGTCCCCAAACTGTCCCCGCTCCCCCCCTCCCAGCACTGCCATCCCTTCCCCGGGTCACACCAGGAGAAAATCCTGGGGAGCAGGACCGGCACAAGCAGCGACCATCGAGCAAACCAGCAGCTGCGGGGAGGGGTGGGGGGACAGGACCCTGCAGGGCATCCAGCAATGGGGCTTCAGCGCCCCCAAAAGTCCGGGGAGCCCTTTGCACCCCATCAGGTTAAGAGGGGGAGCCCTGGGAGCTGGATTTGGGGTGACCCACCCTCCGCCTGGGCACGGCACTTTGGAAAGCGAATGCAAACACATCAGGACTGTTATGATAATGCCTTGGGAGGGAGGGAAGGCAGCGCTGACATTTCAAAGAAACCTCCAAAGAAGGAAGCAGAGCACAGAAAGCCAGCTGGCCTCCATCACGCCACGTCCCCGCTCCGCCAGCACCCCGGGACCACCTCGGGACACCACCCGCCCAGCCAGCCCGCAGTGCTGCTCAGCCCGGCCGCTCCCGGCCATTGCATCATTCACCTGCTCCTCCCGAAATCCGGTGCCCTAGTTACAGCTATGCCAGTCGGTCAGCCTGGGGCGAGCTGGGTCAGCACCAGTGCCCGGCTCAGGGATGCTCCCGCTGCTCCTCGGCTGGCACAAGTGGTTCCTGCCAGGAGGGTGGTGGGGAGCAGCCAGGGATGGGAACCACGTCCCCCCAGCATTGGCAGAGGATGTGCCAACGCAGCAACGTTACCGCTCCCAAACACCCAAATCCACCCCTTTAGGGCACCCTGGGCTGGAGCTGCTCTCTGGGCATGAAGGAGCTGAGCAGTGCCGCTGCCGCTCTCCTTGCCGGCACACTGCCGGCCACCAGCCACAGGGCAAAACATGCGTGCACAGAGAAACCTGCCCACCACAGCACCCACGGGCAGCACCAGCCTCGTGCCTGCGTCCACACTGCCGGCAAACCCACTGGTGCTGGCTGTCCCCATGGCCCCGCAGCAGCGACTCACCTGCTCCTCAATCACCGCCACCCTCTGCAGCAAAGCAGCCAGGGGTCAAGGTCCCCCAACGGCCTGTGGGTACGTGCCAGCCTTCTGCCATGTGCCAAAGCTGATGCTTACCCGGTGGCAGGGTGGCTGCAGAGGAAGGGGAGCCACCAGCCAAAGCTGTGGCCCCTTTTGGGGACAGCAGCCCCAGAGGACGGTGTGGCAGGCGCAGGAAAGGAGGCTTCTAGACATGCTAGGTGCTGCAGGTAGGAGCCACAGAGTCCGCCCACAGCTGCGCCAGAGGCACCGTCCCCCCAGGGTGGGGGTTTCACCCTCCCATCACCCCAGTTCAGTGGCACGGGGGGAGCTGCGCAGGACGCAGGGAGCCTTGAACCCAGGGTCAACCCTGTCTTTGCCAGCCCAGAGCAGGCACCCTTCTCCCTGCACCAGCTGGGCTATTTCACAGTCATTAGTATCTGGGGGTGGGCAGGAATACGGCATCCTCCACAGCCAACTGAGTGGACACGCTTCAGGGCTCCAAACAGCAGCTCAGGGGTGGTGGGGGGGCTCCCTCTGACCTCCCAGGAGAGCCGCAGGGGAGAAGAGCTGGTGCTTTTCCTTGGGGTAAACATCAAAGAAAAACCCTCTGAACCTCCTCTTGCTTCTTCATAAAGGTAAGGAGCAAGAGAAGAGAATAAATGCAATAACTGAAGAACAAAACCTTCACTCAATGCTGCTTTTCTTCCCCTTCCCCAGAGCTGAAGTTTGTTGAGAGCAGGAAGACAACCCTCCTGGCTCCCCCCTGCCCTTCCACAGCCCACGAAGGTCACAGCTTTTCAGCTCTTCCACACCATAAACCATGGCTGGGGTATGTCCCTGAGCAAAGCCTGAGGACTCCCACGGCACAGTGCATGGGTGCCACCATCACCCACATCACCCTGAAGTAGGAGCAGCACCAGGCACAATCCCACCATGCCAGAGCAGCCACAGGCAGGAGGCTGGGATGCTTTATAGCTGCTCTCGGCTGCAGCTGAGGGTGTGAGAGAGTTAATGCCGCCCCAGCTGGGAAGAAGCAGGTGAAATGGTGACAGGAGGGAGTGATTTCCCACCACCAGCCCACACGGGGCTTGGTGCATCCAGGGTGCCGGCAGCCAGCTCCAGGGGGAGTGGGTGTGGGGAGCAGCGAGCCCCCAGTACGGCTTGCTGTGGGGCAAAGCACCAGTGGGTGATGCCAACCATGCTCCTGCTGGGCAGGATTCCCAGCCGGCTGCGTTGGGACCCCCCCTCATGGGGAAAGCTCCTTGTGGGATGTGGGGCAGGTGGGATGCACCGGAGCTCGTTGAGGGCTGGTGTGGGGTGCGGGAGGAGGTCCTCTCCAAAAGCAGACAGCAAGCCCATCCAGCTGGCTGGATGTAGCCAAGGAGCCCCCAAAACCCCCCTTGGCGTGCGGCAGACATCAGCTAATGGGAACCATTCCTCCACCGCGGCCTTCCCCGGGGCGTTGGGGCTCCTGGCTGTTATCTGGCGGCTGTGAGAGCGGCGAGCAGGCCGGAGGAGGGGAAGTGCAGGCTCAACGCCCAGGCGCCGGAGCCTGCCAAGCCCTAAATCCAGAGCAGAGCGGCTGGGCAGGGGGGGCTACAAGGAGCCCGACCAGCCCATCCCCAAGCTGCAGCATCCAGCTGCCCCATCCTCCCACATCCCAACCTGAATTTCAGCTCCGGCAGGCGCCTCGCCGCCCCCATCGCCCCAACCCTCGGGGGGCTCAGCTGGGATGGAGGGGTTACCATCGCGGCTGCTGGGCTCTGCCACCCCAGGAGCGCGGCAGGCAGCAGCAGGAGGAGGCAAGTGGCCAAGGCTGCCTGCAACCCCCCTCGGAAGCGATAATGAAAACCCTTCGTTTGGAGGTTTTACCCGTGTTCTCAGAGCGAGCATCCAGGCAGCTCCCAAGCAAGGGGCTTGCATGGCCACTGGCCAAACATGCCCTGCGCATTGGCCTCCTTCCTCTGTTTTTCTAGCCCTTTCTTCACCTCTTCCCCTCCTCTGGAGCCACATCCCTCTCCTCCAACCGGAGCCCTTGAAAACCCTTTTCTCCCAGTTAACTGCAGTGCTCAGCACCCATGGGAAGGGATGCAGGGTCACCCCATCACCTGCGGCCCCTGCAAGGGGGCTGGCAGAGAAAATCCAGCACGTGCAAACTGCTGAGTCCCGTCTTGCAAGGGGAGCCCAGGGCAGGAGCAAATGCATTATAACGCACTAATAAACTGGACCTTCCACACCCCCAGGACCGTCCCGCTTGGCGCTGAGGGTGCAGGGGACTTGGCTCTGCCCCACGGGGCCAGCGCAGCGCGTGCTCGAGATGCAATAGGAAAAAAAAAAAAAAAAAAATTTAAATTAAATTCTGCAGGCGCAGCACGAGTGGGTCTGGCGGAGTCACTGCAGCCAGGGGACAAGTGCCAGCAGCTCGGCTGCTCCAGCGTCTCTGTGCGGGGCCGTCCCCAGCTCCGGCTCTCTGCCGAGTGAGGCCCTGGGCTGTTCCATCGCTGCAGCTACTTCAACCCCACTTGGATGACTCAAGCAGGAAAAAATAAAAGCTAGCCCTGCACACTCCCCACGCCCTCGGCAGGGCTGAGCCGACCACAGGGCATCCTGTGCCAGCCCTGGCCAAAATCCCGGGCCACAACCCGGTGGGAAACACTGCTCAGCGTTTCCGAATTGCCCTGGACTTACAAGAGTTACATGCCAGCCCTGGGAGAGGGCAGCAAAAGTTGAAAAGGTTGCAGGGGAAGAGGAGACAGAGGCAAAGGCGGGATGCAGAGCTGCAAGAAACCCCCCATGCCTGGGCAGGTACTGCCATGGGCTCATCAGAGCCGACCAGGAGCCCTGGAAATCCCAGCGCCTGCTGGATTTGCAATGAGATCACCCTTTGGGAAGAAAGCGGCTTGTGGGCACTTGAAAAACAGCTCTCGGTGTGGAGCCGCATGCTGAGGTTTCCCTCCGACCCATCACCGCAGTGCTGCCGGCTGGCTGGCTCCCGCTGCTCCCGGCACGGCAGGGACCGGCAGCCGGTTCTCCTCCATAACCTCATCCCTGTCCTAATCCTGGCTCCGCCATCCAGCTGAGCAAGCATTTCCAGCGCCGCGTCCATCAGGGCTGGGGGCCAGGAGGCAGCGCAGCCCCCTACGCTAACGAAACCAGGCTCCCACGCAGGCACAGCCTCCTCCTGCGTCCGGCTCGGTGCTGACACAGGGGCACAGCCGAGCAGCACCCGTGCCAGCCTGCCATGCTCCCCTTCCAGTGCGGCCACTTCTGGGATGGAGCCGGGGAGGTAAAAGCAAAGGTTAATTTTGCCTCCTGCCCCCATCTGTGCTGGGTGCTGCTGTGAAGCAACCCCAAGAGGGAGGGTGCCGAAGCAGCCCCAGGAGGGAAGGTGCCAGTCCAAGCACCCGTCGCCTCTGCCACCTCACCCCTGTGACAAACCGCACACGTCAGCAGCCACCACGGTGCCCAGGCAGGGAGCACCCCGGCTCAGCACCCACCACCGATGCCGGTGAGAGCCTCCCTGGAGCAAGCCCGGAGAGCTTTGCCCCACGCACCTCGGGAGGGTTTTGGCGTGAGAGGCTGCAGCCAGCGAGCACCGCAGCCAGGCCAGGCTTTACCGCCCGCTCCTGCAAGCACAAGCTCGCCATCAACCCTGCGAGTCCCCATGGGAGCCCTGCCGGGAGGGAAGGCAGAAAAGCCTGAGCTGGATCCAGCTGGGAAGCAGCAGGACTGCTGTGCTGGGCTTGCCGAGCCAGGGCAAAGTCCTCGGCAAGGGCGGATGGTGGCTCCCGCGCACCCACAACCCACGTGCAACGTCACCATCGCCACACAGCTGGGCTGGCGCAGGAGCCACGGTGGCCCTGAGTAGGGACATCCCAGCTGGCCGGGGTCCGTGGGGATGGAGAGTGGGAAAAGCTCCCGCCGCCCTCGGCACCGCAGAGCGGGATGGCCGGGAGCAGGGGGAAGTCAGGGGATTTCCAGAGAACAAAGCGGCTGCTGGCAGCCAGCATCGCCGGCGGCGGGGAGGGCGAGTCTCCTTCTCCCGCTCCAGCTGGGGTCGGGAAAAAGCACAAAAAGCACTGGGAGTTTGTGTTTTATCTCCCTGGCAACCCCAGCTTCATCACAGACATGACCCACAGGGGTGGCCCGGCCAAAACACGCTGCTGCAGGAGACGGAGAGTTTGGGGCAGGCGCAGCAGCATCCCGTACGCATGGGGTGACATTTGGGGAGTCTCACAGCGGTGTGACAGGGTGGGCCAGGACCTGGGGCAGAGCAGGTCATGGTCCATGCCCTGGCAGTGCTGAGTGCATGGCCCTGCTTTAACCATGTCACTCCATCGTCCCTTCTTGAGCCCAAATCCCACGTGCATGGGATCACCAGGCTCCCAGAGCCACCGTGCCCATGCAGGACAGGGCAGCTCCACAGCAGCTGGCAGCTCTCCTGTGGCATCACTAGCCAAGCATCCTTCCCCACTCGTTGGGGTGGTCCAGGAGCTGGGAGTGGACCCCCAGGGGACTAGCACGGATGAAATCAGTCATGGACAAATCAGGCATGGACTGATGCAAATGCACTGTGGGGCTTGGAGGCGAGGAGCCAGGGCGGGAGGCTGCTGGCACACCAAGGCAGACCACAGCAGACACCAAGAGGCACAGAGTCATCAGCACGGGCAAGTGGACACGACATCAAGAGCATTTATCGGATCAGGATGCAATGCTTCAGCCTCTTGCCCCCAACTCTGCAGCCTCCCACAAACCTGGAACCGCTGTGGGGCTGCGGACCTTCCCCCTCCCTCGGCTCGGCGCTGGGGCCGCAGGGGGCTGGGGTGGCAGGGCTGTGGCTCATGGCTGGGCTTGGCACTGCTGCCGATACCAGCCAGGGGGTACGGAGGTGCCAGGGCAGCTGCAACACCTCTGCCAAAGGTGATCCACTAATGCAGCCTCCGAGCCGCAAGCCGGACCCAGACCTGCAGGGTTTAAACCTCTCGCTAAGCTCTTTAAGAAACCACTTCCAGCAGGCGGAAATACCTGTCCCAGGCAATCGCCAGTACGAGGCATCAAAACAAACCCAGCCCCAGCCCCTTCCCAACCAGGTCAGGTCAGGAGCGGGGATTATGGCAGCGCTGATGGGAAAATCCTGCTGGGACAAATCCTCAGCACCTGCTTAACCCATTGCACACAAAAATCACACCAGCGCACGGGCGCCGTGGTGCCTCCCCTGCCGCAATCCGTGCCTGCCAGATTTCCAGCTGCGCCCGTCACCCTGCTGGCCGCCCTCGGGTCCCCGGCTGCTCTAGGCCACTGATGGGCACCGGCCGTAGACAATGGCCCACATGTGCCATAACTGGGCTCCATGGCGACGCTGCACGCACACACGCATGCACACACGCACGCACTCACCGGTGCCACCGTGCGTGCCCTCCGTCTATGCCGCTTGCCAAGCCGGTGGCTCTCCCGCAGCCAGGGTAGATGATTTCCTTCCAAGCCCACGGAGACCGTCATTGGTATCAATCATTAACAGCCACCGCAGCTGCCGGCAGCCTTAACCCCCTCGGCACCGTGCCGCTGGGGGATGAGCATGGGAAGGCATCCTTTGCTCGCACTGAAAGCCCCTTTAACGGCACCGTGGTGAGGCAGCCCACTGCAGCCCAGCCCGCCGGGGATGCAAAGGGGTTTCCAAGGGGCTCTGCACCCCCCATGGACCCATGGCCCTTCCCGCAATGTCATGTCTCCATGCACCCCAAACCGCTCCCTCGGCAGCACAGGCCCTGGGAGCAACCCTGCATGTCCCCGTGCAGCCCTGAGGGCCGCATTCTCTCTCTGCATCCAGCCGAGCCATAAGGAGCTCAGCCACAGGGAAGCCGCAGTCTCTCCCGTCTTTGGGGGCAGCCGGCAGCGGCTATCCTGGGGGGCTGAGACCTGCAGCCCTCTGCCCCCTGAGGAGTGGGGTTGCTCCCCTCCGGCTGCCCACGGAGGCAGGAGGCATGTCCATCCCCTCCTCGCTGCAGGAGCCAGGGCAGGATGGGAACTCTCAGCTCAGGGGTCCCGGAGTTTTCCCTTCACGCAGCTTTTCCAAGGAACATCAATGGCTGTAACTTTATCCGATCGTGTTTACAACCCAGCCCCAGATCTTGGCTCCCTTGGCCGTGACGGGGGCCAGCTCAGCTCCCAAGGCTGCCGCTCAGCCTGCGCGCAGTGCTGCCAGTGCCCTGATACCAGGGTCTCCCACACGCTGTGGTACCCACGGGGCTGCCCGGATCATTGCTACATGCATCCCCACGGAGAGGGGGCACAGGCACCCGGAGCTGGAGGAGGAGCACAGGGGCTGTTCCTATGTCTGAGGTCTGGAAAGCGGATGGACAGATGTCCCCGTCACCCCCCCGCCCACTGGCTGTGTTACCCAACCTGAGAAGGGGTTGAATGATTAACCTCCAGTCATGCCATCGCCAGGAGCTGGTAGAGCCCTGCTCTGCCCATGCACAGCCCCGAGGCACAAGAGTACCTGGGGAACAAACCCGTATCCCCCTTGGTCCCGAGCACAGTCAGCGTCACCAGCCCCCGCTGCTCCAGGAGCATCCCATGCCAGGAGCAGGGACACGTCCGGCTTGGGCAGCACTGCGTCTCCCTGCCAATGCAGAGGGGCACAGAAGGGGCTCAGCCCCTGTCCTCATCCCTGTCCCAGCTCCCATGGGCTCCCATGGGTCTGGAGGTACTCACAGCCCGTGACGCCCCGCTGGCACCGCAGCTCAGCTCCAGCTTTCGGACACCGACACGCAACGAATTTCGCCTTCTCCAGCCCCAGCTGCAGCCTCGGGGGCGTCCGGGCTGCGAGTGCTCATAAATAGCCTTGGACAAACATCTGCACGGCACCACCCCGCGCAGGCTGGAAAGCGGAGGGCTGCTGTAGGGATGGTTTTAATCATGATATAAGACCATCAAATGGCTAAAAAAACCACAGACGGGCGTGAGCTGTAAATACGCGCAGACGCTGATAAGACCCGCCGGCAGTGGGGCTGGGCTCGGCTCGCCGTGCCCATGATGCTCATGGCCCCTTTGCATACGGGCACGGCTTTTGCATTTCCCATTCCGCACACCCCCGCGGGACACGGAGCCGACAGCTCCTCGCAAACACTTGGAGGGCGCAGGACCCGGAGCAGGGTCCAGCAACGCTCTGGTGCAGGGTGCCTCTGCTCCTGGCAGCCGGTCTTGGGGCTCTGCAGAGGTGGGTGCTGCTGTTCCCATTTGTCTCTGAGCCCCCCGGGACAGGGAGTGGGGCAAGCCCCAGCCTGGGCTCAATCAGCTGCAACAGGTTGTGCCGATCCCTGCAGAGGCTTTTGATTGTTTTTGTCTAAATTACTGATTTTCCGCTGTTGGGTCTCCCACGGGCTACTCTCACTTGAGTGCTTTAGCAAACGGGTGCGCTCATATGGATGAAAAATAAAGTCATAAATGCAGCACCCCGGGGTGCAGGGGGCATGACACGGCCCATTGCTCTGCTAACACTGACACTGCCAGCCTGCGTGGCCCCGCTGTCACTGTGGGACCTCGGCAGAGCACTGCCAGCACGCCTCCCACGGGTGTTTGGGTTTGGGGAGGCTCTGGGTTAGGGGGCTGGGGCAGCTCTGGCTCTGCCCCAGCTCACGAGCTTTGCCGTGCCGCTGCCAGCCCTCCAAGTGACTCATCGGCTGCTCTGCGCCCCGACCTCCTGCAGTCAAGTCCCGACGCATTCGGCACATTCCTGGCATAGCCGGCTGTGCCGTGCCGTGCTGGTGCGGAGCCCCACACCTGCTGGAGCGGCGAGGCTGGGTGGAGGCCAGCAGCATGCTCGGGTCTCTGCAAAGAGGCTCATTCATCCCTGGGCTTCGTCATGGTCTGATGGCCACGATGGCCCAGTGTGGCCATGTGTGCCTGCAGGGATTTACACCGGGGCAGGAGCAGCTCAGCTCTGCCTCCTGTGCCATGGGCTGTCATCGCGGGCAGCCTGTCATCCTCCCCAGCAGCGCAACTGCCGTCCCAGTTGCCTTCCTCGGTTGCAATGCCACGCTTCCCTTACGTCGGCATGGGTGTGATGGCGGTATATGGGGAAACTCTCCATTTTTAGATCTGATCCTGTACCTTCACAGGCCTCGGAACAGCTTGTAACCGAGCTGTGATGCAATAGCGCACGCGTCTCGGTTGTGCAAGTGTGTTGCACCAAACAGCTCCCAAGGACGGAGCCGGCACCAGCTCAGGGCAGCTCGGGGCTGGCTGAGGCTCTCCCATCCCGCAGCCGCCTGCAGCGTGTCCCATGGCCCCGGAGAGCAGCCCATGATCACGGTGTGGGTGCCAGCGGGTGCAATGTGCAGAGCAGCCAGAAGCACTCGCGAGTGCCAGGGAAGAGCTACCATGGTGGGGATCTGCCGTGGGCAGGAGCCGAGCCTGGCACCCGTGGTGTGGTGGTGCCTCCGATTCCTCCTGGCCCCGGCACCGACAGCCCCCAGCCCCAGAGCCACATGGCCACGCGGCTGTACCACCAGCCTCCGTGTACAAACAGAGCAGGAACCAAAGGTCCCCCAAACCAGGAGCTTTGTTTCTTAAGCAAACAGACCAAACCAAACACGGACAGCCCCCCCTGCCCAGACCCCAGGCACAGACTTGGGATCCGCTGCCTTTGCCGTGCTTGTCTCCACCTCCGGCAGCGGTGCCATCCCGGTGCAGGGCATCTGCGGGGGAACCACTGCCAACCCCCCGAGCCCTGTGCTGGGCTGACGCAGCCAGAACAGGTCTCCGGAGGCAGAGATAAATCAGCATGTCAGGGCTCTCTGCACCAAATCCCAGCTGTCCCATAAACCGCAGCTGACCAAGGCACCGCTGCCGAACTCGGAGCGGCTCTGCCCCAGGACGTGGGTGCTGAGGAGCCGGGTGCGCCCCGTGGTCCCAGGGGATCTGCCAGCTCCTGTCTCCAGCACAGCCATCCTGGGCCACGGCCTCTGGCAGATAGGTGAGGCTGGATACCGTCCAGTTCTTATTAATACCAACCGAGAGCTCGCCTATCTGCAGGTGCCTGCCATATCAAGTCATTAGCCTCCTCCGCTGGCCATTAAACGCTCAGCCCAGCCATTAGCACCAGCACCAGGACAGGCGCAGCAACTCCTTCGCTGCCCTCGGATGGGACGGCCCCAATTTTATTGCTATCTCCAGCCCACCACACCCTGGCGTGGCAGGACCGTGGCCGGGGCAGTCGGGCACAACTTCCCGGTGAATCACTGATGGCTTCCAGCTTCCCAACCACGTCCTAATTAGTGCACAAAGCTGACAGCAGCCCTGGGGGGCAGCTGCAGGGGAAAAGCAAGGAATTTACTGGGGGAAAAGCAGAGGGAGCTGCAAACCCTCCGCACCCACCAGACCCGACCCTCAGAATCTGCCGGGGTGGTGCAAAGCCAGCGTGGGGACAGGGCACGCCTCAGTGCCACCAAACAGCCTTCGTCTTCTTCCTCATCCCCCTCCCTGCAGCCACCTCCGCAATGGTGCAAACGCCGCGGGCGAGTTTTAGTAGCGCGGCGTCGGCTCTGCAGAACGAGATCTTCCCCTGAATGAAGTTTAGTCACTGTGGGATGTTTCCAATTGGAAATCAGGACAGTTCCAGGCTGAACGCACGCCAGCTTTCCACTTCCCAGAAATCCCATTTGCAAGCGAGCCTGTTGCCAGTTCCCCCTTCTCCCCCAGCATCATGTAAATAAACGCCGCCCCAGCCCTCCCTCCATCCCGGCGGGAAGATGCAGCCTCCGGTCCCAGCCCCGCGTCCGCTGCCGTGCCTGGGGAGGGAAGCCAGTGGGATGGGAGACGCTGAGCCGGGCTTGTGCTGGAGCCGGGCCAGTCCCAGCCCGATGAGGGCCCTTGGCGATGCCTTTGCCGCAGCCCAGATGAGCCCTTCGCCGACGCACCTGCCCGCAGCATCCCCCCGAGGATGCTCGCAGGCAGCCGGGGCTGGGGTGCTGCACCAGGGTTACTCAAGGGGAGCAAGCGCGGTGGCTGCCCTCCACAAGGAACAGGTTTGCTTGGCGCTGGGAAGAGCTGGAGGCTTGTGCCGAATTTCCAGAGGGCAGAGATGGGCGGATAGACAAGAAGAGCAGTTGGGCGCCAGAGAGGTGGGAGATCCCTTCGCCGGGTGCCTCCGGCATGGTGGCTCCTGCTCTCCTGTGGGTTTCAGTCCGGGGAGGATGCTGCACATGCATGGAGACCAGTGTCCCCACCCCAATCTGGCCCAGAAGTCAATGGGAATCAAGGGAATGGCCAAGGGAACGTGATCACAAACCTCAACCCCTTAAGAAACCAGTAAGTGGAAAAAAGCCACTTGACTTGACTTGCCCCGATGCATTCTCCATTCTCCCTCCCCACATGTCTCCCTGCCCCAGCAGGATGGAGCAGTCACTGTGCAGGGACTGTAGAGGTGATGTCCCAGCTATGCTGGGCATCGCCAGAAGCTGCTAAAGGTCCCTCCTTGTCACAAAATTAATTAGTGGCCCTGCAGCACTGGGATGGAGTGAAGGACATGCTGCTGGGAGGAGGGAGTGCTCTGCTCCAGAGCAGAGCCATCACTGGAGCCACAGGGGAGGAAGGAGCAGGGTGGTGCCAGGATCAGGCTCAGCTACAAATCCACCACCCTGCCAGCACTGGAGAGCAGTGGGGAGATCCCTCTCATCTCCTGGGCATCCCCGCCGATGGCTGGGAGCATCTGAATGGAAACCACAGCCATCCCCCACTGCAGACCAGAGAAGACCTACAACAGCCACACGCTGCTGCCAGCTGCCGAACAGGGGCTGCGGCACCCACCGCTGCCCGGTGCTGGAGCATCCTCCGGCACTTGCAGGGTGCTGATGTCACCGTCCCTCCCGGCTGCTCTGTGGGACGGCAGCGGCTCGACTGGAGGGTCTGGGGAGGAAGGGGCTTTTCCAGGCTCTGGGAAGGCACATGGAGGCATGGCAGGTACAGCAGAGGGTACAGCAGAAGGTTGCTTTAAAAAAGCCTTTCTTAAATCATCCCTTGAAACCGAACAATACAGGCGACACAGCTGGGTCTCTCCCCAGGAGGAGAGGTGATTTTAAGCAATGCTTCCAGGAGATTGCAGCATTATTCCCCAACCAGCTCAGCTAAGGGCAGGGACGGCAGCTCCCCCAGGCTTCAAAGAGAGCCCACAGCACAGGGCACAGGCACAACCCCTCTCAGTCATGGACCGCTGGGTGGGCAGGATCCCACCCCGCATCCTGGCTGGAAGCGGAGCTGTGTATACGGCAGCTGCGCTTGGGTGCCTCTGCCCCACTCCCAGCTCTGCCAGCCTTATCGTGCTGCCACACCTTCCATTTAGCTCCATGCAAGGAGTTTAACCCCTGGGAGAGCGCAGCCGGGCTTTCCCGCGCGCCATACCCATGCCTGTGCCCAGTGGGACGCGTCGCTCATCCATGGGCACGGTGCAAGTGCTTCCACCGTGCTGATGTCCCAGGCTGTGTCCACAAGCCCCTCTCCTCGTAAGCCCTTGCCCCGTGAGCGGCTCTGCAGCCGTCCTCCAGCAAAGCTCCACTCGCTGGCTGCCCCAGCGCAGCGCAAACCCCTCCAGCACCTCCATCCCCTTCGCTCCAGCCCTGGGGGCTCTTCCTCCATCCCCCTGGTCCCCTCCTTAACCCCCGCCATGGGCCAGGCTGTGAGGACAGAGCACCCGCCGTCGGCTCAGCCTACCTGTTTGCCGGGCGCTGCCGGGGCCACGGTGCCAGCCGTGGGGAGGGCGGTGGGCTGGGGGCCAAGGTGGGGAGCCCCGGGCTAGTGGGGAAGGGGGAGAAGCGTCGTCCGCCTCCGAGAGCTGCCACGTCCGAGCGCGGCCCGGCTGATAAGCGAGGTCTGAAATCTGAAACTGTAGGTTGACTCCTTCCTATATAAACAGACGCTCGCACATACACACACACCCCCATGCGCACCGGCTCTCACGCCACTCCCGCTGCTCCCGGCCATGCCAGGCACCCGCCAGCCCTCCGCTGGGAACGGCCACACCACCCGAGCCCCCCGCCACCAGTCCTGGTCCCAAATGCACTGGTACCGGTTCAAAGCGAAGCCTGATGCTCGTTTATGTCGTGCTTCAGATGTATTTTCATTCCCCAGACAGCTCTGCCTCCGGGCAGCGGGAGCGGGAAGCTTTGTGCTTTGGGGAAGGGGCAGGGACCCACTGGTGGGCACCACCTGCCTGGGTGCTAAAACCAGCAATGTGGGAAAAGCAAAAAGGGCATTTTTTAATTGGAGGGACTCAGCACAGGGTGCTGGATCAGCTGACAGGGTGCCTGCGGTCATAGAAAATTTTGGTCCCCCTCACCCAGCGGTCATGGGCAGTGATGCCACACGCATGACCCAGGGTGGTGGGTGCCCATCACCGTCCCTGATGAGTGGTGCACGCAGCTGAGCCCCTCCGCTTGCAAGGACCCCACGGTGGCTGATAGGCAGAGCATGGCCGTGTTGTGCCACCACTGGACTTCCTTGTGCTGCCATGGCCACGCTTCCTCCAGCGGGAGGAAACACTCAAGACGACAAAACCCTGCTCTGTTTTTCCCCATTCTCCAGGCTCGCCTACAGCCCAGAACCGGGGCGGCCACATACCATCAGTGAGGCTGGGCTGCTTGCTTCACCCCAGCTCCAGCCTGCGGGGCGAGCGTGGCTGTGCGGTGCGTCCTGCTCAGGGATGCGGGGCCAGTCCTGGGCATTGCCTATGGGAAAGGGGAGTCCCAAAAGTGCTTTGCCTGCTGGGGGTGAAGCCACTCTGTGGCACAGAGAGGGTCTCGGCGGGCACATCCATGAGGACCTCTCCATTGCACGGCTGCACGTGGCATCCCCGTGCTGGGGAGCTTGGTGCTGAGAAGGGGCAGCTCATATTCGGGGGCTGCTGGCTCTGCAGGAGCACAGCCCGGGGTTTCCCTGTGCTCCTGGACCTGGACCCAGCCGAGGAGTCTCCATCTGGGGTGCAATGAGCCCCACAGTGCTCTGAGCCAGCTCCCTGCCCCGATTGCACAAGTGGCCCCGGGGCACTGCCGGGTGCGCACAAACAATAACAGCCTGTTTACGAGCAGGCAGCACGAGGCCCCGGCTGCGGGCACGGCATCGCCCCAGCCACCTGCCTCTGGAGCTCTTACCGCCCCGCCTGATCACGGGGAGGAAAAGCGGGAGACGCGCCGATCCCCACCCCGGCTGCCCGTGGCTCCCCGGGCACCCTCTGCCATTCATTCCCCTGTGGGGCTGCCACCAGAGCCCCCACCAAAATGTCGTCACGGCACGAGGACTCTTCCCAGCACAGGCACCAGCATGGTGGGTCCACCCCGCGCAGCGCCCTGACCCCCAGCATCTTGCAAAGGTACTTTGGAAGAGCAAATTTGCCTTCGGAGAGCCTGGATTGACTGGGCGCGAGGGGGATGAGATGGCCTCGGGCAGGGATTTCCTCCCCAGGGCCACCCTATGGGACTTTGGCCCCATGGTGGGTCCTCCTGCCCTGCTGTGACAGCACCCACTGTGCAGCCCTGGCACCGGGCAGCACTTCTGCACGAACATCTCCCCTCTACAGCTCCTCCAGTACACAGCGACATGGCCCAGCAGCACCCAGAATCTTCCAGGGTTCTTCCAGCAAACCCTGAATCCACTGGGAATGGAGTGGAGACCACCAGCAAGGTCTGGGGCTCCTGCCAGCACAGACCGAGATTTTGGGGGTTGGGGAGAGAAGCTGGGGGCTCCTCCTCAGGTATTTTGAATACACCACTTCTCCTGAAGCAGCTAGATGAGCCCACAGTCACCCTCTTGGCCTAAAAATGGGGGTTTTGCACTTTCTTTTGCTTAAAGAGAAGATGGGACGGGGTGGAACCTGACACACCGTTCCCAGCCCCGGTTTCTGCACCATCCATGCAACGAAAGGCACATCCTCCACCCGCTGGCAAGAGCGGGCTGCTTCGTGCTGCCAGCCCTGCACACCGAGGTGTTGGGGAGCCGAGCCGTGGAGGGACCCCGCACCAGTGCCTCCACCCCGAGCGGGGGGATTTGACTCCCACAGTGCATCCCTGCGCCTGGACACGGAGCCAGGAGACGGAGCATCGCTCCCCCCCGCCAACCCGCGCCTGAACCCAAGGTCCTGCTTATCTGCAGCACAAGCATGTCTGGTGATAAGCCCAGCACAGGAGGGATAAGATAAGACCCCACGCAGCCTCGCCGCTATCACAAGCCCCTCCTCCGGCGCTGCGCCCCAAGGCTGAGGGGTGCTGCACCCTCCAAACGCTCGCCCCCCCAGCAGCCTCCCCCCGCGGCATGCATGCATGCAACCTCTCACTTTGATGAGCTTTAAAAGATTCATTACGTTCACACACAACAGTTGCTTGTTGTTTCCAAATCAGACAATCCACTTGAGGGAGGGGAGGTGGAGGGGGGGACAAAACCCACACCCCAAATCAAATAATTTGTCTGGGGAAACCTGGCAGCAAAGGCAGTGGGGGGGTGTGATGGGGTTGATGGGGAGGGGAGAGGTGCACACAACCCGATGGCATTAGGCTCGCAATAAAAACTGGAATTGCTAATTATTGCTGCCCAGCCGACCTGAAAGAAGAGATGCTGCCGAGGAAAACAAACCCACAGGACGCAGGAGCGGGACACGTGGACTTCACCCGGGGCTGGCACACACACCTGAGCCTTCCTCAGATGACTTCTCCTCCTCCTCACTGCCTCTCACCACATCACCCCTGCCTGCGCTGCCCAGAACCGGGGCTGAGCATCCCCCGTGGGGCGATGCCACATCCTGGGGTGGGAGGATGCAAACCCATCCCAGGGACAGGAGAGTGGCTCTTGGGGCCACCCCAAAAGATGGGCTCTCCCCTGGTGCCTGTCCATATTCAGCCCCTTCTCCCTCCCACCCAAACTTGGTTCCACGCAGCGCCTGGGCACAGGGAGGGGAGGAGATGGGGTGGATTAGCACGCTCAGTCCCATTCCCAGGACCTACAATGGGGATCTGCCAGCGCGTAGGCACCCCCACCTCCGGCGGAGCCAGCCTGGCCTTTAAAATAGGAGGACTGGGGAAAAAAAAAAAAAGGCCAAAACAACCCCCCCCCCAATGCATGTTTGCCTCCCAGCATCCGTGCCAGGCTATAAATACCCAGCACTCTCCGTTCCAGCTGCGGGGTGGGGGAGTTTTAATAGGACCAGAGGGAAATGGCCCTGCAGGGTGGGAGGAAGGGAGAGGAGCGGGACACTCACCCAACGGCACTTGGGGGGATGCGGGGCCAGGATGGGGTGACTCTTCCCCTGGGGCAATGAGGGAGCAGGGCATGGTGGCCACAGGTCGGGCGAGCGGGACCCTGCCAGCGGGGTGGCCATGCCAGCGGGGTGGCTGTGCCACTGGGGACAAGCAGGGGCGAGGCAGAGGAAATCCCCAAAGGGCCCTGGAGGCAGCGGGGCGGGTGCCAGGAGGGAGTGAAAGGCAGCCCTGATAGGCACTGGGGCAGCCTGCCAGGCTGGCACAGGCACTGCGGGGACACGCCACCTCCCAAGTGCCCCCAGTGCCACCCGCTGGGAGGAGCAAAGCGGGCGAGGGGCAAGCACAGAGGAGACCCCTCTTTCAGGACATCCTGCCCCAAATCTCTCCATCCTGCTCCCAGGAGGAGTGGGGCAAGCGTTGACTCCATGGCAGGCACGCACCCACTCTGGCAGCCTGCGGAGGAGGACGGGGCTCAGGGTGCGATGCTGGGGGGCTGCGGGGAGCATCCCGGGGCAAGGGAAGCCCTTTTAAGTGCAGCCCCGCCACAGGATTGCTACCTCATTGCAGACCAATTACAGACTAATTATATGATGGTAACACCCAAACCCCGATCAGGAAATGGGACTGCTGGGTGCCAGATAGTGCACGCGTGCACTGGCGCACACACACACGCACACTCACCCCACGAAACCTCAGGAGCTCTCTGGAGTGAAGACAGGACACGTCAGAGGGAGGCACCTAACCTGAGAGAGCTCCCTGACTTAAATCCCCACAGTGCTGGCTCTGTGCCTCAGTTTCTCCAACTGTGGCTGGGAATCCCACTCCTGGCCACTGCCCTGCCTCTCCCTACCATCCGGCAGCCACCCCAGAGGCATCGGAACACCCCTGTGCCGGGCTGCCCCAGCCCTGCCCTCCGCCACGGCACCCCCTGCACCCCAAAAGTACCCGATGGCAGCTCTGCCTCGGCAAGGAGCATCCCCATCCCACCAGCCCCATCCCACTGCCCTTCCCTGGTCTCAAGCCAGCAGTGGGATGCTGCCACCACATCCCGGTCCCACTGGGCTGGGAATTGGGGTCTGTGCCACCCCACTGCCCACAAGCATCCTCGTGGGAACCAGAGCAGCCCTGAGAGCCCACTCCCAGCAGGGCAAGGGCTATGGTGGCACCCAGACTGGGGCCACCCTGCCACCCCAGGGACAGGGTAGCCCTGCTCTCAGCCACCCCAAACCCCTCGTGAGCATGTGCCCAGGACGGCTCCTAACAGCAGGTGAACTTTAACCGCATAAATAACATTCCTGTTGGCTCTCTGCCGGCACAGCCCTTATCTGTGGAGGGCTAGCGCAGGCCTGTCCACAGCCCGGAGAGGCCACCAGCTCTATATCGCTGTGCCCAAGGACGCTGGGGAAGGGGACAAGTCGCTGGGGGCATGCAGGGCTGGCGGTCACAGTCAGGAGCCAGACCCTCCCCACCGGTGCTCTGCCCCGGCATTGTGAGTCCATCCCAGGCTGCCCACTGCCAGGGACCCTCAGGGACAGGGGGGGACGTTTTGCCACCGGAGCCTCCTGCAACAGCAACGGGGAACAAGGTCACACCAATAACAGATTGCAGCTAGCAGGGAGGAGATGCGGGGAGGACGGGGACAGGATGCGAAGCAGCAGCGCTGGTGGCTGGTGAAGGGCCTGGCATCTCCGGGCACACGGGGAGAGACGGGAAACGAGCTCTTTCCTCCCCTCCAGGAACTCATCACCACGATTGCAACTGAGTGTTGGAGCCCAGAGGCCCTGGAGTTTGCACATAGCTCTCAAAACCCTCATCTCCCTGACAAGCAGGAGAGCAGCCAGCAGCCAGAGCTGGAGCTCCGGGCGGCCCCCACGAAAGGTCACTGTGTTTGCACATTCACAAAACATGCATTTCAAAAAAAAAAAAAAAAAAAAAATCCCGCGCTCGCACAGCAGATAATGGCAAACGTGCCGCGGGAAGATCAGCACGACGGAGGAGCCGGTGACCACCAGCCCACCCTGCCCTAGCCTGGGGTCCCCCCAGCCCTCAGCACCCCGGACTTGGCAGGCTGGCACCATGCAATTGGCTTTAAAATAGCCAGACACAGGCGAAACCAGCAGATTTGTATCATTTGTATCTCCTGATTTGCTTTCGCTTTCTAGGCCCTGAGGGTGCCATCACATTTTCAAATTCTCCGGAAGAATAAAGGCTAGAAAATTAGTTTCAGTGCATCAAGCAGATGGCCAGGGGCTGGGGCTTTGGGAGACCTCCCGTCCCCTGAGCATCCCCCTGCAAGGGGGGGCAGAGCTGATCCCCCGCCAGGGCTGCAGGGCCCCAGGGTGTGGGTCCTGGCTGTGGGACCCAAGCAGCCAGCCTGGCCCGAGGATGGCTGTGCAGGGGGACATGGGGACAAGTGACAAGTGATGGTGACTCCAGGGACCGCCAGGATGGGGGTGAAAAGAGAGAGCAGGAGCCTGGAGAGGGAGCTGAGCTGCCCCCAGCCGTGCTCGCAGGGGGGTCAGGGATGCTAAAACTGCGTAAGCTGCGTTCTCCGGCACGGCTGGGAACAGGCACTGTTGTCTTGCTGCCCCATGCACCCTGGCCTCATCCTGCACCCATCTGCCGGGCCCTGAGGACCACACAACCCCCCCACTGCCAAATCACCCAAGGGTTTTAACTGGCTGGAAGTGAATCCCTGCAGGATTCACCTCCCGTAACCGCAGAGAGGGGCAGAGATGGCGGTGCGGGAGGGGAGGCGTGAGCAAGCGCCCACGCCGAGTCCGTGCCGAGCTGCAGCCGGGCTCGCCCTCGCCACCCCCACCTGCGCCGGCAGAGCCCTTTGAACCCTGGGCTGTCATTAGCTCTCGCCCGCCGGATCACAGGCACCGCACCACCCACCCACCAGCTGCAGCTCAGCATCTGCCACGGAGTGGCCTGGACCTTCCTGGTCCCTCCAAACCCTCCCAGGTGCCCAGCCCAGACTGGGGGGCATGAGGCTGCTGGGGGCAATGCCAGTGGGATGGAGTTTTTAAGCTGTTGTTCACCCCCCCCCCCCCAGCCTGGGATGCTGTGCCCAGCGCTGGCTCCGCTGCGGGCACACACACCCCATCCTCACCTGGTGCCGAGCACGGTTCCCCTGGGGGCCCAGCACCCCAGGAATAGTGCTGAGCCCGGCACCCACTGCATCGCCCAGGTGTGCAGCAGCTCCGCCACTCGGGCGCCCGGCCGGTGCCCCGGGAAGCGGTGAGCATGGGGCTCACCACACCGGCTGGTGCAGAACCGGCCGAGCAGGGCTGGGAGGCGGCCGGCGCTGCCGGCGTTGCCAGACTGGTCTTGGCTGTTCTGCTGGGCGCCAGCCACAGCTGGGAGCCCGACCTACGGCACAGCGTCCCCCAGGTCTCTGGGGCAGGAGCAGTGCTCCCACCCTGGCTGCACCCAGAGAGGCATCTCCTGCTCAGCCCAGCTCGGCGATGCCGGTGCCGGTGCCCCCACCGTGTGGTAGAGGCCATTGGTAGCCACACGCCTATCTCCAACGTGGTGCTGGGGTGGCCCTTACCTGGCTGCCAGCGGCTGGTGCGGGTCTCCAGGCCCCGGCAGCACCGAGCTGCCTTGCACTGCCGGAGCGGCCGCGCTGCTGCTGCCGGCGGTTACGTAAAGAAGCCTCAGAAGCAAGCGCTGCCTTCGAGTCCCCGGCGACTGCAGGCAGGCAGAGAGGAACAACAGCCTCTCGCTGCTCGGCAGGGACGCACGGCTCTGCCAGCAGCGGCAGGAAGATGGGTGCTGGAGCGTTGTGCGGTGGGAGGATGCTCTATGCTCAGTCACCGAGCGAGCCGTGGGGACAAGCCCCAGTCCCCAACTCCAGACCCCCAGGGGCTGGGGACACTACGAGGATGGGGAGGGATGGTACCTGGTGAGGGGAGCTGGTGGCAGTGGAGGGGGTAGCCTGAATCCCGCGTCGGCCGGATCCTGCCCCCCTGCCCCGAGAACAAAGGGCTGCGCTGCAAAGGCTCCGGTGGCCACTTAATTACCAGCGGGACTTGGGGGCTCAGAGCAGCCAAGCTGCCACCCGAGTCCCGCAGAGCAGGGACGGGAACTCCTCTGCTTTAAATAATCAGAGGAGCATCAAGTGGCTGTTTTGAGACCCGTCACGGTGAGGGGACACCCACATGGGCAGCACCCACGGCACCCGGGGAGAGGGGCCAGCAGGACACGGCACAGGAAGATCACAGACATGGCGCTGGGACATCAGCACAGGGGGATCACCAACACCGCATCGGAGCTGGGCGTTTGTCGACATGATGCCAGGCGCGCACAAAAGCCATCTCATTATGCCCTAATTAGTGCCTTGCCAGCTCCTGCAATTAACACCCATGCAAGCGGCTGTTGTTGAGGTAAACAGAGGGTTAGAAGCACCCTAGAGAGCTGGGGGATCCTGGCAGGGTGCAGACCACCCATGGGCACGCATAGAGTGGTGCCGGTGCTGGGCCCGGGAGGGTCTGACCCACCTCCCCGAGCCCCTCGGCTGCTCCGGGAGAGCCTGCCAGGGCTCCCTCGCTGCGAGGCTGCCCTGCATCTTGCAGACAGCAGCACAGCAGCGGCAGGACCTTGCAAAGCTGGTGGCACTGCCCAGAGCATCCCAGGGCAGCGGGACATCACCCAGCACCGTGCGGCAGGGAGCACCCGTGCTCCGCAGGGAGAGGAGGAGAGACGTTCTCCCGAGCTCAGCCCGTGACTCGGGAGCAGCCGAGGTTGGACTCCAGGCTGTGGGTCCTGCCTGGGAGGTGGCCGAGCCACATGCCCTCCTGCACAGCGCACGCTGGCAAGGTGTTTATTCAAAAGTCATCTCCTTTAGAAACATCAAAGGAAAGCAATAGCCCAGGTCTTAAATGGCCTTTCTACAACTGACCCAGAAACATGGATCAAGAGCTGTCTCATCCCTTAATTGAGAAGTTGGTGACTTTGAATCTTTATTAAAGAGCTTTGGTGAATTCACAGATTAAGGGCACAACCGGCCACTGCGATCATCGAACCTGATTCCCTGCATGCCACGGCCGGAGCAACCTCGCCCTGCAGCCGCTGCTCCCCTGGGAGCCCTTGCCCGGCTCTTCGCCCTGCTGCAGAGTGAAAACTGAAATAAAACCACAATCACGTTGGAAACCAGGAAGGCCCCAACCTGCCTGCACAGAAACAACCCATTTCTAGGATTTTTTCCAGCTTTGGATGCTGGAAGAGGCGAGCAGGGCTGTGGGGGGGTCGGAGGGGCATGTGCCCCCTCCCTGTCCCTGCAGGTCACCTCTGCCTTCCCATCTGCCCACCGTCTCATGCCGGGGGATGCTCTTCAGCAGCGCCATGAAATCAGGGGTGTTTTCGGAGAGGAGGGCTGGCAGGGCACAAGGCACCCCCCTCCCCACGGGGTGGTGGAAAGGGGCTGCACGGCCGTTGCTGGAGCAGGGCTTCCCCAGGCGGGTGCAGAGCTGCCAGATCCCGGGGAAAAACGAGGCTAAAGAGGAGACGGCACATTCCTCAATGTACTATTTCTGCCTGCTGCGGATTATCGTGTTTCAAGCTAAGGAAAACAGAAGGGGGGGATGCTACTACAAATGCCTGAGAGAGAGAGGAGCAGCTAAGGAGCCGTGCTTTCCCCTCCAGCGAGCAAAGACAGGCAGGAGAAATCCCAGCCCAGCTGATTCCCAGGGGCACAGATGGAGCAGAAAACAACCCAAGCCCCTGCCCGGCTGCGAAGGGTTCCGGTGGCCTCAGCAGCCGCCGGGGGGGATTAAGCCCAACGCTGCCCATCTGCGTTGGTGTTCGTGCCCGACGACGCCAGGCCTGGCCGCAGAGCAGCAGCGTGCACAGATGCACACACACGCACACACGTGTGCACATGCACCCCGTGGCACGGCGAGCCATGGCCGGCAGACAGGGTGATGCTGGTGCATCTTCCCCATGGCAGGGAGCAGCCGGAGGGGACATGGCTGCCGACAGCCTCGCAGCAGCTGGCACCCAGTGCAGCCGCTTTATCCCGGCAGCGCCGAGCGTGGAGCTCAACCTCCTGCCTGCTCCTGCCCATCTCTCCTCTGCCTTGTCCCCGCCAGCCCGGTGGCTGCTCCCGCCGGTTTCTATGGGAACTCAGCAGGAAAACATGGTTTCTAGTGAGGCCAGCACCAGCTCCGGCAGCCCAAACCCAGGCAGCGAGCTGCCCCGTCACGGGGTTTGCCTGGAGGACCCCTATGCCTGGTCTCACCCAGGAGAGCAGGGACCCCTCGCCACAGCCCTTCTCCCCAAGAGGACAGCCAGGGACGTGGGCAGGGTGATGGGGTGCTCGGAGCCAGGATGGTGCTGGTGGCCTGGTGCGGCGGGATGGATGCCACAGCCTGCCAGGCTCGCCAGCATGGGCTGGGGGTGCTGGGGCTGCTCCCCCCAGGCAGGCTGCAGCCGAGCCAGCCAGAGAGCGGCCAGAGGGGACAGGCTCGCGCTCGCCATGTGATTTTTAGCAGACGCTCAAGAATTTTAATGCCTCGGCCACCCTATCTCCGGGAGTCCTAATCCTGGCTCTGGCTCCCCGAGGGGCTGGCTTGGGGTGGGCAACTGGGCCAGGTGTCCCCCAGCCATGGCTCCTGCCAGGCATAGGAGGGAAGGGGGCTCCCTTGGGGCCATGCAGGGAAGACCCATCCTCTCTTGCTGGAGTGAAGCGGACAAGAGAGACCGATGCAGATCGGAGCGGGACAGGAGCTCTCCTTCCCCCATGAGGAAATGCCAGCGGGCTTCAGGGGAAGGAGTCAGAGGGGCTGCATGCACAGACACAGCCCAGTGTGTGTGTGCACACGTGTGTGCACACGGCTGTGCACCACAGGACGAGCCATACTGGGAGCGACGGTGCGGCAAGCAGCAGTCCCAGCTCCTGCCCTGTGCTCAGCCTGGGGGATGCACAGCAGGATGCACAGCGGGATGCAGACGCTCTTGACGTTGAGAAGTGGGAGAAACCAACGGGTGCTGCTGATTCCCGCCTGCAGAGCAGCACGCAGCGCCGCAAACAGCCGTGCCTGCCTAGGACACCTCCCCCAGCAAATGCCACCCTGGTCCCCTGCATGCCTGGTCCCTGGCAGGCCTCCCTGCACCGTCCACATCCCGGGATGGCCACGCACCCCCTCCCCACCACAGCTTCCCTCCCGCCTCCCCGCACGGAGGGATTACACAGCCGCTCCAGCAGCCATCTGGAGGGGGGAGCCGGCCCCCAGCACCCAAGGGACGGTGGCAGACGTCACGGGCAGGGCGGCGGGGCCAGGCGGTATGGATCGAACCATGCACAGGGGACTTGGCCCTCCCACGCCACAGCACAGCCCTCAGAGGATGGCAAAGACCCTGCAAAGAGGTGATGGAGTGGCTGGACCTCCCTCTGCAGAGGGGCACCGCGGCTGGAGCTGGGGTCCCCATCAAGTGCCGGAGGGGGGTGGCACAGGGTGACCAGTCCAGCCCCTTCCGCTGGGGTTTAATAGACTTGTGGCGTATTTAACATGCCCCATCATGTGATGAATCAGACCTTGTTCCTCCAGATCTAACAGCGGCGCAACAAAGCTGCGATTGACTGCTCAGGGAAGCGGCTGCGGCTCGCACGCCGTCTCCGGCACCGCCAGACACCTCGATGCAGGGGGGGGCCAAGCAAGAACAGCATCTCGCAGGCGACATGCATCCCCAAGGCTGTTCGTCCTTGCTCTCTGCCGAGGAGGGGGAGGCTGGCTCCCCGCTAACAAGCAGGCAGCGAGGCGGGAGCCACGAAGCCCAGGGAAGCACTCGGGTCCCCAGGAAGCGCCAGACGACATCTGGGGCTCCATCCATCACAGCCCATCCTGGCTGCGACCTCAGCAAAGCGCCCAGCCACAGGGACCAGCCCCGCATACAGGGTTGGGGGGGGGGGGGTCTGGCCCATCTGAGCCCCTGACCGCAATGATGGGGGTTTGGGGGTGCTAAGCCAGGGCTCCAAAAGCCGGGTCTCTCCCGAAGCCTCGGTGCTGCTTGCCTGTGCAGAGTCGGGTCCAAGCCCGGGGGACCCCAGCCCACAGCTGTGGGGTCCGGGGACACGCGCCAGCGTGCAGCGCACAAACACACCGCGGGGACAGCTCAGGGGTCCCCAGGTCTCACCGAAAGCACAGCAGGTGGGGCAGGGGGGGTGCAGGGGCAGTCTGGACCCTGGCCCCTGGGGTAGCCGGGAGGTGCTGGCCTCCGCAGCGCACCCCGCTCCGGCCACGGCGAACCCCGGGGGGGCTGGGCCCCCCCC
>VFFE01007207.1:609334-654615 GCA_008921705.1 Burhinus oedicnemus
CCCTCCCCCCCGGCATCACCCCGGGGAGGCACCGCACCGCCCTCCTCCAGCATCACCTGGGGGGAACAGAGACCGTGCTGCCCCCCTGCAGCACTTGGGGGGGACGGGGGGGACGACGACGACACTGGACCACGCTGCCCCCCCCCACAGCTCTTTGCATCCTTGGGGGAGCAGCCTGGACCATGCTGCCAGCCTGCATCCCTTGGGGGTTGCAGTCCAGACTGCGCTCCCCCCCTGCATCCCAGCATCAAAGCAACAGCCTGGACCACGGTCCCCCCTGCATCCCGTATCTCTCGGGGCAGGGGAGCCCATCAGTTGCCAGCCAGGCCCGTGGGACCCCCTGCAGCAGGTCAGGCAGCACCCCCACTCTCGGCACCCCCAGGGAGAGCTGTCTGCAGGGAGAGGATGCAGCGCTCGGAGGACAGGCAGCAAAACAGCTCAACAACCGCAGCTTGTTCTCTGGAGCACAAGGGCCACCACTCGGTCCATGCCAAGGGCCAGCGATGGCTCAGGCAGGGCTGGCAGGACCCTTCCCCAGCCCTGCTCAGGCCCCCAGCCCTGGCCCGGTGGCAGGGTGACTCCAGGCTGCAGAGCTGGGTGCTCACAGAGGTGCTGGGGAGCTGCAAACTCCAGCCCTACAGCAATGGCTCCGTGCCCTGATCTATGGCACTGCCCTAGTTCTGCCTGTCAGAGCTGCCAGGCACCGCGGCCGGGACCCTGCCTGCACCCAGCCCGTGCGGCCGGAGGCTCAGACCCCACAGCCTGCAGGAACCCTTCATTCTCCACAGCCGAGCTGGTGTGGGGAGGGACATGGGCTCTCGAGGAAGGAAAACTGGAGGCTGCCCCTGATCCTATAATCTCCCCATTAGCCACACGGCATTAGGGGCTGGGGAGGAGGCTGGCTTTCACTGGATGCTCTGTAACCCACATCTCTCCCTCCTTTCCCCCCCAGCAATGGGCGAGATCCTCCCTCCCTGCCAGCCCACAGCAGAGGGACCCCCACATCCCCAAAGTTACATGCTGTGTGAGTCATTCCCTATCCCAGGTCACTGTCCCCAGCCATTCCCCTGCTCCGCAGGCAGCGGGGACCCACTGGGGCAGCTCAACACCCCGCTGCCCTCCTGCCACCTAGGAGAGCCCAGAGAGCTGAAAACCAGCCCGGGAAGCCCATGAGCAACTGGGGAGCTGCGCTGCTTTCAGGGGAGGCCACCCAGCCTAGCCAGGCAGCCCTAAGCACCAGGAGGGAAGGGTGCAGCGGCGTGTGCGCCCCAGCCGGGTTGGGGGCCGGTTGTGCATGGTGCTGCCACCTCGGCTCCCAGCGACATCTCAGCCCGAAGGCGCAGACACAGCGGGGCCTTTTCTTCTGCCGGCAGAGAGCCGGAGGCAATAGTGGGGTGGAAAAGAGCCCTTTTACTAACAGTGCTCCCCCGCAGGAACACCCAGCTGGGGTGCGGGGCTGGGTGCTGCCCTCCCGCACCCCGGGCTGGCACAGGCAGGAAGGTGCCCAGCATCGCACAGAGCCAAGCTGGTCCCTTCCCTGCAGCTGGGCCCTGCACACGTGTGCAGCAACGTGCAGGGCATGCACCGCTGCGCCAGCCTCAATGCCACCTTGTGGGTGCTGTCGCAAAGGCAGGAGCCAGCGCAGCCCACAACAGCCGGGACTTGGGGGGAGCAGCTCCCAGTTGGAGCCCCCCACCTCCAGCCCTGACCCTCTCCCTGCTCAGCTGTGGTGTTCCCAGCTGGCAGGGTGCACAGGGAGCCAGGAGCACGGATAATATGTTTGAGCACCCAGCGACAGCTGACTGAGGGGGAAGATGGTCCCTGCCATGGAGAAGCACCACAGACGTGCTGCAGGCACACAGCTCGAACCTGACCGGGAGGTTCGCCACCGCAGCCCTCACCCAGCAAGCCCCACTCCCGGCGACGTTTGTGGCTGCGCGACTTACACACAGGGCTAATTCAAGGACACCTTGGCTCTGCTCGACAGATTAGACCGGATAATCCTGGCGCTTTGCTCCAGCCCTCAGCCCACCTTGGGATCTTTGCTCTCGCCGGGTTTACTGCCGTCTGAGCACACAGAGAAACCTCCCTGCGCGCCAGATAGGGATGGGCTCAAAGATCCCAACCGAAACACCCTCACCCAGCAGGACCTGGAGCCCCGCGCGAGGCCAGGCGAGACGGCGGCGGCAGCAGCAGCCTGCAGCTCACCCTGTCTAGACACCAACATCACCCCGCCAGGGTCCCAGTTTCTGGACTGGAGGCAGGGAGGGGGCAAGGAGGCAATGGGAAACAACCCGCCGGGATGAACCGGGGCTCTCGGAGCAATGCTTTGGGCCAGATCCTCACCGAGTTACGCTCCTGTTGCATTCGCCCCAGCGAGCACAGCCAGCTCTGCAGTGCGTGCCCCAGGCAGTGCGTGCCCCAGGGACCCTTTGCACCACTGAGCTCCCTCCCACAAGGGCTGGGTGCTGCAGGGCCCTGGAGAAAGTCCCCACTGGGCTCTGGGGGACCTGTCCCCGAGGCATGACGCAGGGTGGGGGGCTGGCTGGCTCGCCCACACCGCCCTGGAGCTCCCTGAGCCCTCAGAAGAAGCATTTGCATCTGAAACGGTAACTTGGCACAGGAGCTCCCTTGTGCGCAGGGACGGGCAGGATTCACCTGTCCCCAGCAGCGCTGGTTGCAGGATCCAGGTGCAGGACATAGCCCAGAGCTGGATCTGGTCCCTGCTAATCACGCACAGGACTGCCACGGCCACGCAGGGACAAGTAACTCCAGCCTGGCCTTGCTGTGCTACGCCGGGATGAGCTTTAGTCCTCTGCCAAAGCTTGCCGTGCAGGGCTTGCTCACCGCAGCATCCAAGCCGCCCCCGAGACATGGCCCCGCACATGCCTACCGAACCCAACACGCTGCTTTCTCCCTCTCCAGCGGAAGCTCCGGGTTTGCTCAGCTGCTGGGACTGCAGGACCATCACAGCCACGTCCGCAGCAGCGTGGGACGAGCCACAGCAGGGCCACGGGCACCCACCCAAACCTCGGCATGCACTAGCAACGCGGACCCTGACCCTCTAACAACTGCTATGCTCCAAAGCCTCCCAAACCACATCTTTACTGCCCTGGTCCTCCATGAGGCTGGATTACAGCAGCCCGCGCTGCACTCGCAAGGATTTTGGCAGCAGCTGCCTCTGGGCAGAGACAAGCCCCGGGAGCAGCATCCTCTCAGGGTGCCATGGCGCTGGCGAGCAGGAGGCAGAAGCTTCTCCCCCCCAGCCCTTTCTCACTTACTTGATGAAGTAGAAGCCCCCGTGCAGCGTGGTGTCCACCTCCCAGCCTCGGGGCAGCCCTGGAAGGACAGGGCAGAAGCAGCGGTCACCCTCCCTCACCCCATGCAGCCCCTGCCCTCCCTGCCAGTGCCCTGCTGCCGGGCTGGGGTGTTGCACTGGAGCCGAGTGCTTGCCTGAAGGATTGCTGGATGGTTAGCAATGCTCCGTGTTGCACCAAGGCCCCACTTCACCGAGAGGCAACTATGGAGGAGATTCCCCCCTGCCCCTTGCAGGAGGCAGCACTAGAAAAAAGCAGGAGCGCATGGGCAGGGAGCCGCGGGACAATCGTGACACTTGTGGGGTGGCACGTCCTGCCATGGTCAGCTCTCATATACTCAAACTGTGTTTTTAAAGCAGCTTGGGTCCCCTCCTCATCAGCGATAGGTCTTAGAAACTGCAGGAAGTCTCTCTGTGGAAGGGGACTCTTAAAAGCCCCCCGAGAACATCTCTCCAGCTAGAAACCCCATGCTCCAGAGATGCAGCATCGCCTCGTGCATCATCCAAAGTCTCCCAACCCTCCCCAGCTGCAAGGCAGCTCCTGCTCGCTCAGCTTTTTGGGGTCTCCGTGGCGTTTCTGGAGGATTTCACTCCACACCTCCAGATTCTGATCAGTGTCCGGGGAGGGCAGAGAGCAAACGCCGAGACCCGGGAACCGTTCCTTACCAGCGCAGGAGAAGTGCCCGCTCTGGATGGAGTAGCCTGTGCCAGGGTGTACCCAGCTCGTGGACTTGGTCTCATCGCTGCGAAAGACAAGGAGTGGGGCTGTCAGCACCCACAGGGGCCCAGGGAGCCCCTTCCCATTGCTGGGGAAGGGTCTTTGCAACACAGGTGACTTTTCCAGCCGAAGGAATGGAAGGAAGGGATTTTAGGGAAAGAGGGGAAGAGCATCCACCAGGCTGGGACAGCCGTGAGCCCCACGGAGAGAGACGTGGGGGGAAAGGAGAGATGACCGTGTGTGACAAGAAAGCAGCCAGATGCAGAGGCTTGCAGCAGGGAGTGCCCCTTGCTCCCAGCCCAGACTAAGCCCCCCACCCCCTGCAGCCCCCCCAGCCATGCACCCAGCTCCCCCCACACCCCAGCGTAGACCCTGTCCCCGCTGCAGCCCCCACTCCGGCCAGCGGCCAGGCAGGACCGTACTTGATGAAGAAGATGCGCCCGTCCCCGCAGACGCCATACGTCCACCTGCCCGGCAGGTCCAGCCAGTCGATGTCATCCGCCATGGGGTTGCCGGTGGGGGGGTTCCGGCACAGAGCAGCCCCGCGCCGTGAGGAGGGACGGCACACCGGCTCAGGAAGTGCCAAACAACTCCCGGTCCCCCCAGGAGCAAACACTTGCTCAGTTCAGACCTTCCACCCAGGCTCTGTTTGCTGCAAATAACCAAGGAGGGAGGAAAAAAAAAAAAAAAAAAAAAAATCCCAACCAAACCCATCAACTTAACCCCCTCGGAGCCGGGCTGCCACCCTGCCTGCGAGCCGGGGTTCAGAGGGCATCCTCCCAGCGCGGCGGCACGGCTCTCCAAATGACTCTTCGGGGCTAGCCCCGTCACAGCTTCCTCCACTGCCTACTCAGTGTAATTACCGTCAATTAACTCGGGGTGAGTAATTATGCAGTTGTTACTTCCCTCTCCTGTTCATTTTAAACAATGTCAAATTCTTCTCCCCGTCTGATCTCGCAGCCAAGCCGAAGCAGTATGTAGGGCACCCTGATGATTATCTGCGGCGCTTTCGGAGCTACCCAATGGGTATTTTCTCTTTGCTTGTTCTCAGCCATCAATTAAATGTCTTTTAAGGGGAAAGGTGGGGTCTGGGAGGCACCTGGGCTGGGTGACCGTGAAAGAGGCGATTGCCCTCGTGTCTCAGCGGTGCCTTTGCAAAGCTTCTCATGGCACCAGGAGAAAGATGCTGGTTCAAGAGAGGCCTGAGAGGTGGAAAGGAAGGAGCTGGTCCCCAAAGCAGGGAGGAAGGTGCTTGCCCTGCCGAGCTGAAGCACAGTCCCCGCATCAGAGCAGTTCCCTGGCAGGATTTGGGGAAACCAGTTCACCTGAAGCCTCAGGAAGGCTCTTCCTATAGTTCTTTGAACCACTGGGTAGGAAAAACATGTCTGGTTAGTCCCAGCGAGCCCATCGGGAGAGCATCCGATGGGACCCTGGCGTAGCAGGGAGTGATGCCACGGTGCTGGGCACCAGTTCACCGGGGGAAGCTCCATTTCGTGGGAGAAATGCTTGGCTGCAAACTGCGGGCCAGGCTTGTCTCCTGCCTGTGCCGTGGATGCGGCTTGAGGACCGCACAGGCGAGCATGTGCTCAGACCTCCACGCCTGCAGCCCCGGGGGAACTGGGAGCACGGCTCCCCCGGATTACGTTATGCATTGGCTTTCTGAAAGATCGGGCTTTTTGCCTGGGTTTGGGTGGAACAGGGATAGTGTTACACCGAGCCTGCCTGCCCCAGTTAGGTTACGGTCACGCCGGGGCGGCCGGGGAGTTGCCACCTTTATCACGTTACCATCTGTGAACCCAGCTGCAGAGCTAAACGTCAATCACCGCCCGATTAATGAGCGCCCGATTAACGACCACGGGAAATCCCGGGGCTTTGATGCCCCGATGTGCCCCGAGATTGGGGAGGTGACGGCATGACCCCGAGGGAGGCAGCTCCGTTTCCCCTGCCTCCGCTGCCACGCAGGGTCTGCAGGCGGGAGCCAAACCCCAGAGAAGAAACCCCGGAGCTTAATTAATGCTCGTGGCCAAACCTCAGGAGCACACGAGCAGCTTGGTGCGGTGGTGCTTCAACCCAGGGAAACTCAACCTGGGAGCCAGGACACACCACTCCTCACCTAAACCAGACATCTGTGGACAAAGCTGCCACCTTAAACTGTTTCCATCATGGTTTTGGGGGGGAACCCCCGATAGCCAGCCCTGGCCGAGAGGTGGCTTGTGGCACATGCTGGCTCAAGGCAGAAATAGTTTTATAAAGTGAAATGCGGCAAGAGGTCTGTTCCTAAGCTGCCTTAATCCTATTTCAGCGCTGGGGGAGGCACTGGGGGATAACCACGGCACTCCTGGAAACAACGGGTCCTCCCGGCCACCCTGCCTCTGCGGCCGCTGGCAGACGGGGGTTTCTTTACGGGGAGCAGCCTCTAGCCCGAGTCACGGCTCACACACGGCGTTACTCCCCAGCACAAACGTTTCGGGGAGCCGCGTCTGTGAGCAGCTCCAGGCACTGCTCCCGAGACTCCTCCGAGATCTCCCCAGCGTACGGCTTTCAGGACCGAGCTTTCAAAACCGATGCCAATTTATTTATGGAGACATGAAACAGAAACCTTAAGAGAACCAGAACCGAACAAGCCCGCCCTGCAGTCCCAGGATTAGGAGCTCAAGGCGCATGGCCCTCACCTTCCAGCCCAGGGCAAAACCTCTCCGATTACTGCAGGGCTATTCTCCCGCGTTCCTCGAGGGGATGCGGGATCAGGGTCCATGCCAGATAAGCTCATCTGATCCTAAAAGATTTCCTTCCTTCTCTAGTACCCCCCAGGGAGGGATGCATTTCCCTGACCATACATACCCTCAGGGTCCCCCTCGCTTGTCCACGGCAGCCACAGGGATGGACCCATCAGACCCTAACATCAGAAAGGAGAAGGAGCTGGTGCAGCCCCCGGGGTAAATAACGCTGAGGTTCTTGGAGGGCTTTGTAGGACCTTCAGCCAAGAATCCCAAGCAGCTCCAGGCTCTCTCCTGCCAGGTAAATAAATCAGCTTTTATTGCTTTCCACAAGAGATTTTTTTTCCCTATTTCTTTATATCTTAATCCAATGGAAATTCAAAGGGGAAATACCAGTGGGGCCTTTTGTTTTCATTTGGTTTAAAATCCTTTTAAAAGCTCCTTGTTCACAACCACCCAGGTTAGGAAGGGAGGAGACAGCAAGCAGGCACACACCGAGGTTTTCTTCGCCAAAACACCCATATTCAGTGTTTCTACTGCTGGTCCTGGGGAGGTTCCCACAGCATCAGGCACTGCCACCTCTGCCCTGTGCACCATGTCCTTCCATTAGCGGTGACATGGAGAGACAAGGGAAGTCACTGGTCTCCCACGGGACCATCCTGAGAGCCGAAGCCCACCAGTGGGGAAACGGATTTGTGTCAGGATCAGGCACAGGGAGGAGATGGAGAAGCTCAGCAGATGTATTTGCTGGTTTGGGCAGAAGGATTTCACTTGCCGATGTGCCAGGAGCAGCCTGGCACCATGGTCCCCACGGAGCCGCCAGCGGCAGCCACCTCCTCCCACATCCACGCAGCACCGAGCCACGGCGGGACCATGCGGAGAACAAAAGGCGAAGGGAGCGAAGCACGCGGAAAAGGACTGCGCTGGGGGAGCAACGGCGTGACACAGACACCGCTGTGGCTTCGCTGTGGTCAGAGAGGACGTCTGGCTCCGGCTGCTGCCTGACACCCAGCTCCCAGCCCATCGTGGGTGACCTGCCCTGCCAGGGAAGGCAAAGGATGGCTGAGGAAGTTTCCTGCGTGGAGCCCTTATGGGTCAGACATTAGGAATGCCACAAAACTGGGCGTTTCTGCACAGAAAGGGATGGTTATTGCACTTGCCCCACATTTGCCCGTCCCGCCCTGATGCTCGCTCCAGAGCAAGGCAGCACAGCACCTTCGGGCCACCACGGAGGGCTGGGTGGGAGGGGGCTCCGCAGGGACCCACTGTGCCAGAAGTGCCTTGGGGTGGGTGGCCGTGGCCCCGGCAGCTTTGCTGGCTGAGAGTCCCGAGCTGCCGTACGGTTCTGGCACCATCTCCTGGACAAAAGCTTCCCCAGAAACAAGACCAGAAACGCAGTTGCAGAGCGAGTCGGCCACACGCTTCCACGGGGGCCAACCTGATGCACCCCGAGATGCACACCGTGCCCTCTCCCTGACTGTCAATAGACAACAGTCTGCCCCCCGTAACTTCAAGCTGTCATCTCCTCCCTCCCCTTTACTCCACACAACGCCCATCCAACTGCTTGACGTCCCCACCTGGGAGCCAGGCTGGGGACATGGTGGCCATCAGCACCACCGTGCTTTGCAACACCCGGGCAGGCGGGAGAGCACTGCTGCCTCTTGGCTTTCCCAGCTGGAGCACAGAGACCAATAATCACCACCAGTGAAAGACAGTTGCTAAGCAAAAAAAGCTAATTGCTTGATATTCTTTACGTCTGGTTGTAAACTGCTTGTAATTTGATAGATGGTGCCAGGGAACGCCGCTGCCGGGAGTGCTGGTGGGTGCTGCTCCATGGATCCTACCGGGCTGGTACGCTGGAGCCCAGACACCCAGATTGCAAGCAGATGTTTAACAGCCTTTTATCACCAATCTGAGTCACACATTTACCACCAGGCACAGCAACCCACCGCTCCCACATCCACCCGGAGAACTCCAAACCCTTGCACGGCTCGTTACCATAGCTCCCAACAGCCAGCCTGGGAGGAGGCATGGAAAGGTGCCAGCGAAACAACCCTCCAGCTCCAAAAGTGAAATCTTTTTAACCTGCTCCTGTTTCCCCTTCACCAGAAGCCTTGCTTCACCTCAGATCTGGCCTAAATTCTCTCAGCGACCCGAACCAGCAAGCCTAAAACAAGAAGCAGGGTGCAGGAGAAGGAAAGGGGAAAAGGTGGTGAATCCAAATGTCCCTGGCTGGGTCTTTGTTTCTTCTCAGCACAAAGTCCTGGCCAGAGACCTGGGACCGTGTCCCAGCCGCTGGCAGCCGAAGGCGGCTCTTTGCATGCAAAACGGCTGCACTCGGTGGCTATTTTCTGTTTCTGACGAGATGCCCCATCTCCGGGGGACGGGGAAGGAAGCTAGCCGGCGTTTCCCACGGGGCGAGGCGCAGCTCACGCCGGGCTGTCACGCAGCGGTGGGGTAGGAGAGCTGCTCCGGAGCGATGTGAAACACGCCGCTTCCATTACACAAAGCCCCACAGACCCATGGAGCATCGAAGCCCTATTTTCCAAGCAGGACTTTCCTTTGCTCTGCTCTGTACGTATCAGTTACTCTTTGTGGCAGCTATCTTGCCTAAAGACAGGCTTTTAGATTAAGCTTAAGACAGCACCATCCAGAGCCGTCCAGGCTGCATCTGTGACAAAGGCAGCAAGACTTTATCTTCAGCAGCTTTGTCACTCTAGCTGGTGGGCTGGTGCAAACTAGGTTTGTCTCTCGAATCAGTAAACTGTGCTGTGAAAGACCTCCTTTCCCACAGCCGCTTCAAAGCTTCGAGTCCAGCCTGCCAGAGCTGGACAGCCCAAACAGCATATTTCTACAGGCAGGGCGTTTTGTTGGATTTTATATATATTTTTTTTTTTTTTTTCTTATTTGCAAGAAGCAACACACCTAGTGATTGCAAGAGGAAGAACGGAGAAGACAGTTCAGGTGTCTAGGAAGACGCCACAGACCATCCTGAAGACAGGCGAGGAGAGCGATGCATACGCGAGGTGCTCCCGCAGCTGGGGCGGCCACAGGGCAGGCGGCGCTTCTCTTGCCGACAGCCTCATCGCGAGCATCAGCAGCAGGGGCAGGTGGACGCCTGCCACTGATGGGCTCTAACACTTCATACCCTCACGACTAATGGACGGATTTTCCAAGACTTCCTTTCCCCCCCACCACCACCCACGCTGAAATAAACCTCGGATTCCACCCCGGTTACAGCCCGTCAGGTGGAAGTCGTGGGGCTGGAAAGCAGCGGACTCTCCCTGGAACTGCAGTCACGTCATGACTCAGGGTCATCTGTGCCTTCTCCTGCCTGCCAGTTTCATGAGAAACTTGCTTTTTGTGGGACCAAACCAGCTCCGCAGCACTATTAATTTGCAAATGGCATTTTAGTGGACACAGTCAGTAGCGACTACAAAAATAGCAGCTTATTTGCTCCCCACGTGCTTTGCTGACAAACAAGTTCTTAAGTCCCGTGGAGAAGACACAGCTACCAGAGCAAGAACAATTCCACTCTCACACAGATAAATTGTCAACTAAACTCCAACTGCAGACCTCAGTGCTGATAGAATAAAGAAATCCCAGCAGGATTTCTACATTCCAGATGGCATCTGGATGCACTGCCGGATACATAGCAGCTTTCATTTAGCACACCATTTCTTTAAGACATCTCACTGAATAAAGAGAAATTACAACGTTCATTTTTAAGGCAGATTTTAGAGCCAGCAGAACAGGAGAATATGATTTTTAAAAAAAATCACTGCAGTTCATAATTATGTTCACTATGTTCAGCTGTGTTCACTATTTTAAACAGGTTATTGCAGGAAGTTCAGACAATGTTTTTCCTTATCTAGTCCAGCAGTTTTCTATCCGCGATAATCTTACAGAAACAAATACTGCACGATGGTGTTTTGGAGACGCCCAGGTAAGATGCAAGCACAGGGTGACACACAGCTTGTGCTGCAAGGCAGGAGCACATCGTGCCACTCTGAGCTCTAAGCAGCGCTTTGCTCCACGGCATAAACTAGACAACCGACAACTTGAAAACTCTCTCCCCAAAACATTGCTCTACAAGAGGCGTGACCAACCTCGTGGCCCTTGAACTCATTCCAGAGATTCCTATGCCATGACCACGTCACGTGCGGTGACCATGTCACCAGTATCGCTGCTCCGGAGGAAGCTCGTCAGCAGGGTTTTGGCTGAGGCCAAAATGCTCACGCCCAGCCAGGCCAGCCTCATTCCCCAGTAAGCCCCTGGAAAAGCTGACTTATGCCCACAAACCGCTCCAAGCATTCCTTTTGGATATGAAGCCCACATCTTGTTGCTGCCCTGGTGTTCCAGCCTCCATCATCCCACCCACCCCACCAGCCCCAGCTGAGGGGCACAATGCCCCAGAGAGCACCCAGCTCCTCCCCGAGGCATTCCAGCTTCACACTTGTTCAAGACTGCCAAAATTACGGTAATTCCCTGGTCTGAAAAACACCGATAGACGCAGCGTTATACAACAAAAAAAATTCCTTCATTAAAAAATAATTTTGCTGGATAACGCTGTGCAGGATTAAGCGTCACTGGGCATTGCCACCTTCCTATGCTCTGGCGTACTGTGAGCTCCTTACCAAACATTTATTCCAATTCCTTAAAACATAAACGAGGGATCAAATAATTCTCTGCATTATAGGCCAAGGCTACATAACAAAACACAGGGAAGCGTTCTGGCCCTCCTCCAGCTGAAGAAAGATCAGATGTTTGGCACCTTCGAGTCACTTCTACTCACAAGGTGACACCTCAAATTTGTTTCAGTGCAAAGCCTGAAAATACTTCAAAAAAACCCCCTGGAATACCTTCAAAACCATGCAGTATTCATATTTAAAGTTATGCTAACCAGTGAGCAAGCTAAAAACCAAATCTCAATACTCAGCTTCAATTAGGGCGACAAAACATTAACATCCCTGTGTACACCATGCCAACACCTCATTTGAATAAGACTAATTGCACTCACACACTTCGTATTTCAGTTTAAAAGCTTCATCAGTACAAGGAACTCTTACGATCACACATTTACTGGTTCGGAAGGAAATTCACAGGGAAGAATGCCTGCTTCTGAATTACCAGAACCTCCTCTGAAACACCAAAGCTGATTAAAAAAATATTTAATATTCTCACGCATGAATCATGCTTTCACACAGTCACCTGACATCTCCCATAAGTTCTTTCAAAGAAAAACAATTTGACATTATCTTGCAAATATCTTTATTACAATTTACAGATTAGTTCTGAATAGTTTTATTATGTACAGAAATATAACTTTAGATATAAAAACCCAACAAACTTGACACAAATCAATTAAAATCTGTATAAAGCCAATGTTGAAGGTTTTCTAACTTTCTCTAAATTATACAAAAATAAAATCTGATAATTACAGTTTTGATTTAAAGTTCAACAAGTGTTATTTTTACTGTCTCACTCAAAGCACTTAACACATATACACATTCTGTATGACCATTTTAAGATATGTTATAGGGAAAACGGTGACAACGAAGCTTAGCTTGCTTCTAAGGTGATGTTTATGGTGATGCATTTAGTGTTAATTTCCTATCACCTTACACTGGATACTTCGAAAACGTGAGAGGCGGAAAAGCTTACCCAAGCAGGTACGTTTTAGTGAAAATCAGCAGTGTTACAAAACAGTGCTCAATACACTGCAGGTTGGAAAAAAAAAATTCTCAAATGTTAGAAGCACTTTGGCAGTAGTTTTCAGTCTAATTTACATCCAATTTGTCAATTCTGTTTGTTTCCAGCTGTAGCCTTTTCCAAGCCTCTGCAAACAGTGGATCGGTATTTGCAGGTGTTAATTCACAGCACTCTAAAGCTTCTTACAAGCACCAGTAAACCAAGTGAGTTGTCCAGAGTAACTGAAGCACCAACAAGTTCTCCAAGATCGAAGAAACTAGGAGAGTCATGGAAAAATGACTATAGTATATTTTACCAAGAGCAATGAACAGCATTTTTAGTTATCAGTCACACTTGGACCATAACTCAACACATTTTCTATTGTAATTCTACATTTATCATAGCACATGCTTTTTCTTAAACTAAAAAGCAGAACACCTGTTATCAAATATGATACAGGAAAATGAGCTCCTAAAAATTAAGTTATTTGACAGGATTTGAGGGCATGATTAGAATTATGATTTCACAACTAAAATTATCTTTCATAGGAAAGGAGAATCCATTTTTTTTTATGCCATGGGGATGAAAAATAACATTGCTGCATTGCTTCCGAGTAGCCAGTCTGTAAAGCTGCTTGAGTTTCAGCTGTATTTTAAGTTTACACGACAACTCTACTGTAGTTCACAGTTAACCCTCTGAATTTCATAATTGTAACACTTCTAAGTTGTAGCGGAGAAAGGGAATTTTTAAATTCAAAGAACATCATGCAATAAGAATAAACTCAAAAACTCTGAAATTTGAGACAGAATTAAAATAGCCAAAGATAGCACAATAAAGCAGAAAATTCAGTAAAACGCTGTGAAGCTCTTCTGTATCTGTAATCTTCTTCTGAATTAAAAACTGAAGTCATTGAGATGACAAATACGAAGTTTTTAGGTTTCTCCCTTAAAAAAAGGGAAACAATTCTAGTCAGCTGAATGAACGAAGTAGAAAATCATTTATTTACGCAACTTTGTACAAACAGATGAGTTCTTTGATGTTTGGTATTTATTCCATTGCATGACCTCGTACCTGCTTGGATAACAGCCACACAACATCCTTCAGGTCCAAGCATGTATCCAGATGGTGCTGCTTTTTTATTTTTGACTGAAACAACAATTAAACATTTTAAGTTAGGAACATAAATAAGGAGTGTTTTCCTTCCACCGAGGACCTCAACTTTTAGATCCTAAACGTGAAATGTTATTTTGGTACCAGATGAACAAAAGTGCAGACGCGTAGAGGTATTAATACTGGCTTTTGGTAAAGAACACAGCAATTTGTAGCCTTAGATTTCCATAAGTCAAAGATAATTCTCCTTCCAAGTACCAAAACAAGCATATTGGATACAAGAAACATGTAGAATCCTCCACTTCAATCCATCTCCAGAAAGCAGAATCAATTACGGCAAAGTTAGTCTAAGATTAACTAAAGAACTAGGGCCTAGTTCCCTGTGTATGGCTACCTAAATGCAAACTATCAGCCATAGCCTCAATACATACCTTGAAGCTTTCATTATTGATCGGGATGAGGCCTTTCATTGCCCTGAAAGCCAAGAGGTTTGGTGCACAAGCAGCCAACACCCTTTGGAACAGTACTGGGTCAAAGTATTTATTTAAATAAAGACAAACCAAAGGGCTCGTAGTGCACCAGAGTTCCCCTGAATCCCCCAGTGTGCTAGACTGAAATATTAAGACACCAAAGCGCTACGTAAACACTCAAACATTAGATTACATGCAAAACTGGGATCTTAAAAGGAAGGAAGAAACTATCTGCTTTGCGCAAACAAAATTTTGAGACTTTTGTACAAGTTAGAGAAAATGGAGAACCACAAGAAAGTAGCACATACCTCTAGAAACTTTAAATCAAAACTGCAATAACTAGGTTCTGAGCCCCATAAATATTTCCTTCAAAATAGGTTTTGCTTTTCAAAGTGCAAAAATCCAACTTAATAGTCACCACTTCTCCACATACGGCAGACAAGGCATTTTTGGAATGGATTTAACCTAAAGCAGTTTGTTTCTCAAGTGTTACTTAAAAGGAATGCAATTATACCACCCTTACCCTTGATGATACTCAAAAGGTTTTGTCTGGATACCAAAATGGGACACACAGGCATATTCATTGGCTGAATATCAAACTGGGAAAAAAATTGTTAAAATCCCACTTCTCTCCCCATTTCGAAATAGCACATGCAGCTGCCACTTCTTGCTTTGCAGATGTTCATGAGTGCTTAGGGTCACACAACTACCAGCTCTTTTAAGGTGCTAGAAGAGGCCAACCCTCTTGTAGTAGGTTTCTTGGAGTCTATTAAATACTCTTTGTCTATGCTCTATGGTGAAGCAGTATCCTATGGCTTCTTCTGTTTCTTGGATACGTTTCTGGAACCTGCATCCATCTCGTGCAAGCTCTTCCCAGGGTCCTTTACGATCCTCCTCACTGCTTACGTAATACTCCGTAACTTTTTCAAGGAAGGTTACCTGGAAAAGACAAGTCATTTAGTAAAGCATTAGCCAAACACTCATGCAAAAGGAGCTTAATATTTATTTGCACATACAATTTTAACAGAAGCTATTAAATGCCTAAAATAGCAAAAAGCCTCAGATACGCTACCAGTTCACGCTAGGTCTCCGCACCACCTAGGCCAGTGCGTACGTCAGCTCTCAGCTTTAAAAGCAACCAGTTGCTGACTTCTCCCTCTACCAAAAGTAGTGCTCAAACTACTGCAGAGTTTCTAAGCTGTGGCCTAAGAGGCCTCTTTAGGCTGAGGGCAGATCACACGATGCTCCCTGTGAAATCACACACACACCCCCCGACATCGGTACTGGGTTATAACCTTACACAGATAGAGTTCAAGCAGGTTACTCAGTGGAACATGCCAGGACACTCACTTAAGGCAAGAAATATGCTACTGGCCAACATCTCTGATTACTGAAGCTTACATAATACGAAAAGGAAGAATCATTGTTCTGTGGAGTAAGTAATCATGTGAGTCAGCCTGTACTTCAGCACCGGGAAAAGAAATCACACTATGCTACATATAAGGAAGCAACACTCATCACTCAGCAACTGGAACAAACCCATCTATTTAGAGCTGGCATCAAACTCCAGTGTATTTTAAGTTCATGCAACAAAATGACGTCAAAGTCACGGCACCTTAAGATACATATGAAAACATTAACTCTTTGCTATTTTTAAGAACTATGAAGCTATTTTAGGAAAACAAAGAAACTTATAGGGTCAGGATCTAAACTTGACAGTATTTAGACTATTACTTGACTAAGGATTTAAGTTTTTCTGTTATAGAGTGATAAGCAAAAGCCAGACTATTTCAGGCTCCTACTGAATTATGTATTGCTTTTCATCTAGCTGTACAAAAGGCACGAAACTGAAGGACAACCTAACTAGCTGTCAGCATCCACCAGCTCTCAGACTAGGACCAATTCTTGAAGACAAACCAAACACTGTTGTTACAGATGACTCCGCTGAGTTTGCTGCAGGACAGCTACATCTGGAAGGTCAGGAAGAAACTTTGGGGCGTACAAAAAACTTGCTGCTCCATCCCCACGTTTTATTAACCCAGAACCCTAGTTTCACACCCAGTTCATGTTAACACCATAAGGAGTGTAGAGCAAAATTGCTTTCTGTGGTAGAGCCACCTTCCAACCTTCACAGGAAGCATGAAGGTAACAGTTATGGACAAGACAACCTACAGGAATAATCAGCAGTTGAGGACACAGAGCCACAACAAACTCTGTGACAGCAACCTCCACATGTCACCCAATTCTAGTGCAGCAATCCCAAATCACTGTCGAGTTGTCTGCGACAGCAGGGGCATCAGACCCCACACATCCTCACATAGTGTCAATGCATTTGCTAACTCGTAAGTGAAACAAAACGCTCCCAGGTTTTACGACTTTACAAACGTGAATATTGCTGCTGTTTGTTTGCAGGATGCCAGATAGGAAACAGCCTTGAGCAGGATGAATGACTTGAAGATTTCCCGGGAACACCTTGGTCACTGTTTGGCACTCTGCTATTTTGCAGACAGGCCTAATTAAGTATCCACTTTCAAGCACACGGAGCTGTTACATCAGCCTATCCCTTTGTGAGTTCCTACCTTACATCCTTTTTACATCAGTCTAAGACACCCTTGGGCACAATTACTGGATTTTGTAACATCATACTAAATATTGCATCTACATCATCGTTCTTTCACCATGTCAATAGATTACACAAAGTCAAACAATAAATTAGTCAAAAAATTACTACTACTACTGTTACGTCTACCTCCGTGACACACAAGATTTTGGGTCACAGCAGTATGAGCTATTATAGCAGGGCTCATCAGTGCTACCTTGCACCATTTCAGACAGATGCTCCCAATTACAAAGGACCTCTTGCAGAAACTCTTTGATTATTTTCCACTTAGATTAATATATAATAGTTTATCCTGCGTGAACCATTAAATGCCACTTGCCCTAGCAAAAACAAGTATGACGTTACCTCCAAGTCTGGCTCTCAACTAAAGGAGCAAACAGATCTTTCTGCTGTAAGAATGCTAAAGCAAGCATTTTCCAACTTTTCTACTTTACTAAGTTGTTACATTAGTGTATTAACCTGGGACTTGGCATCACAACTCATACAAATGTTTGGAGTATCAGGCAAGACTCAGACATTACACCTGAAAAGCCATCTTGTACATCTCTAGCATCATAAAACCCACGAGAAGACAAATTTATTTCTTACTATTTACCTGAATCCTAGCACATATATTAAGAAGTTTTTTTAATCCACTAACTCCTCATAAACACATTACGCTTCCAGTTTGTGCTCAAAAACCCAGTTCAAGATTATAACCCTTTAATAAATGACTGCTGAATTATAACAGTCTCTTAAATGGAAATGGGAGTATTACTATACTCTCTTTAGAAACTTGAGTGGCTTACTGTAGCATGTGCTAACCCACAATAGAAGAGTTTTTCCTACTCCAAAAGACACTTGTAACTCAGGCAGGCTTGTCACAAGTCCTAAAATGTTTACAATACTTTACAACTCGATTACACTACACACATGCAAAGGTCCTAAAATACTTTATCAACATTATTCATAACAGAAACGGGTACTTTCCAGAGGAAAAATTTACGTCACAGTTCTTATCTGTTTCTCTGACAATGAAAACTACATTACAACACAAATACAGAATGAAAACTAGAAAAGAAATTTAAAGAAATTATCTGCCCTGTGTCACTGAATTACGAAATTTACCATTACGTGTAAAGGATGAGGCACAGCCATTTCAGTCAAATAATCAGACCATAAACTCACGGGGGCATGATCTGCCTACCGCTGTGGCTGGAATCCTGGCACAAGTGACCTCACCCACTCACGTACCACTTCATGCCATTGGGGTTTGTTGTGTGTGTTTTTTTTAAAAGCATCCCCAAAACACAAAAACATAAATGAAGTATATACCTTTTTCCGCTTGGTACTTCTACATTTCTCACCAGAAAGAATGCCATGCTGCACAAAGTCAGTGACCCCACAGTTATGTTTTTCCAGCTGCACCCGACACACAGTTAAGTGGCTATGCTCAGAAGTGACCAAACTTGGCCTCTCTGCTCCTTTTAAACCAGGTGTCCCTTTTTTCTCTGCTGTTTGAAAGGCTGCCTTGAAATTCAAAGGATTATATGGATCATCTGAGGTACAGAATGAGTTCCAAAGTTTCAAGTTTTCTGCCTCATCCACGCTGCTACAGTCCCACTCGTCCTCCTCTTCAGAACTAGGGTGAGGAGAGTCTGAGGAGTCCTCTGCCCACGAAGAATCCTCCTCCTCCTCCACATCCGACATATCCTTTCCCGGATCGCTGGATGATGTCTGAATGGTGGCTGTGAAGTTCTGAGGGTTGTACGGATCCAAACTGTAGAAGGAATTCCAGAGATGAAGCCTCTCCCCGTCCTGGCTACCAGCATCTGAATCCGAGGGGAACCCTTCACTGTCAAACCCGTCGTCATCATCAGCCCAGTCTTCCTCATCATCTGCACTCTCCTCCCCACTGGAAGCTCCCCCTATAATATAGTCTATTAATTTATTCGCACAGGCAGGTCTGGCTGAAACTGGAAGGTTTTGCTCTATTTCGGAGTCCTCGTCATCCTCTTCAGTCAAGGCTTCGCCCTCAAGTGCCCCCTTCTCAGCTGAACCCCTTAACCCCTCCTGCTCCAAGGGACCACCTCCAGCTTGTCTCCCCGTCTCACTCGGCTCCTCGGGCCGCTTCAACTCCCCGGCGTCGCATCGCTGCTCCCACCGTCCCTCTACCTCTTCTTGACAAACGCCCTTTTGCTGCTGCTCCTCCTCCAGGCTGTGATAGCCGTGGTCCGGCTCTGGCACGGCCAGGCCACCGCTCGCCAAAGGCCACGGCTGAAGAAAAGCCAAGCGCTTGCTGCGGAGGAACTCAACCTCCGGCAAGCCGCCCCGGGCAGAGCTGCCTCGCCAGGCCTCGGTGGGGACTTCGGCTCGCAGGGGCTGGGGCAGATGGCTCTTGCCGGAGGAGCCGGCCTGGCCCTGCTCCGGGCCCAGCACGTACCAGTCCACACGCGGGAGGGGGAAGGACACCAGGCTCCGCACCGGCCCGATTCCCCAGAGGCTCGCCGGGTGCTCCGTGCCGCCCTCTCGCCCCTTCTCCAGCGGCTCCTCCGGCCACGGCAACGTCTCCTCGGCCCAGTTCCACGAAGCGGCCGGTTCCGAAAGCAGCAGCGGCGGCGGCTGCGGGCCCTTGGCGGGCGGCTGCCCAGCGGCGGGGCAGAGGGCACTGCTCAGCGCGGGGCCGGGCAGCAGCCGCTGCAGCAAAGCGGGTAGCGGGGAGAGGAGCTGCGACATCAGCCGCAGCCAGGAGAAGGGTGGGCTCGCCTGGGGCGAGGCACCGGCGGGGGCCGCGCTGGACCCGGCCAGCTTAGGCCAGGCCACGGCGAAACCCAGCCGGGCCCGCCCCAGGCCGCGTTCCCGACCGCTCGGCTCCATGAGCGGCGGCGGCGGCGATGGGCAGAGGAGACTCTTCAGCGTTCCCAGCGGTGCGGCGGGGCCTGCGGAGCGGTGCTCCGTCGAGGGTCTGCGGGTCGGGGGGCGTCGGACGGCTTCCCTCGGCTACTCGGCTCCATTCTGCTGCGGGCGTCGGCACAAAATGGCGGCGCGGGGGCGAGCGCGGCGTCTTCACCCACCCGCCGCCTGCGCGAGCCCCGAGGGGCGGGGCGCGCCCCAGACGCAGGCGCCTGCCCACCCCCGTACCGTCACAGTGCGTCGCCGCCTCCTATTGGGCGCCTGGGCCGTCGCCAGGGCGAAGGCCCCGCCCCTCCCTCCGCGTGGGGATTGCATCAGCCGGCGGGCGCCGCGCGGCAGCGCCCCCTCTGGCGGCGAGGAGGGAGCGGCCTCGACGGGGCGGCCCCAGCGGGGGAAACCGGGGCAGGAGCAGCTGCCAGGGCACCCCGGAGCCCGCCAGCCAGCGGCAGCGTCGGGCTGCGGGGCTGCTCCAGCCGGCTGCCCACCCTCCGTTAGTTGTTAATTCTAGAATCACAGAATGGTTTGGGTTGGAAGGGACCTTAAAGACCATCTAGTCCCAGCCCCCTGCCATGGGCAGGGACACCTCCCACCAGACCAGGTTGCTCCAAGCCCCCTCCAACCTGGCCTTGAACACCTCCAGGGATGGGGCAGCCACAGCTGCTCTGGGCAGCCTGGGCCAGTGTCTCACCACCCTCACAGTCAAGAATTTCTTCCTGAGATCTCATCTAAATCTCCCCTCTTCCAGTTTAAAACCGTCACCCCTTGTCCTCTGGCTCCACTCCCTGATCCAGAGTCCCTCCCCAGCTTTCCTGGAGCCCCTTTAGGGACTGGAAGGGGCTCGAAGGTCTCCCCGGAGCCTTCTCTTCTCCAGGCTGACCAACCCCAACTCTCCCAGCCTGTCCTCGCAGCAGAGGGGCTCCAGCCCTCAGAGCATCTTCGTCAGCCTCCACTAATCAGCCATTTGTGGACACGCTTTGTCAGCCTTCGGGGTAACGATGGCGAAGGGGAGATGGGCTGGAGTCCCTGCATGTGCCAACAGGACAGTGCCTGAGGACCATGGAAGCCATGTCCCTATCCTCCCAAGGCTCGGCCTCCTGGGCCCTGCAGTGGGCAGATGTGCAGGCAGATGTGCAGGCAGGGCCCACATGTCGCCCCGTACGTTTCACCTCCTTTATTTTCACGCCACCGTGTTACAGGCAGGAGGGTCCCGACTGCAGGAGGGTGCCAGCTCCAGCAGCCCTTGCCACCGGCCAGGCTGCTCCCCCCCTCCCTCCACCTCCTGCTAGATACAATATTTAAAACTTTTAATATAAAGGTTAAGTTCATTATTCTCGATCCTGAGAAACATTTCGTCCGTTTACGGAGCTCTCGCTGTAAACAAAGCACCACAGGCACCAAGCCCGCACCCCGGTGCAGGCGTCCCCGGCTCCGGGGCCGGACAGCAGACGAGATGGATGTCCCCACCAGCACGGGGATGGGAAGCGTGGCTGGCGGTCTCCTTCCCACGGCATTGAGGGATTCAGCCACACAGGACCGGCTCCATGCACAGCCCTGCCACGCCACTCTCCTTTGGGAGCGAATTCCCCAGGATGGGAATTGCCTGGATCCAGGCAGGCAGCTCCTGGCTGGAGCTGTACCCAGGGCTCTGCGGGTACACGCACCCTCAGCCCACAGCAAACCTCCGCGACGCCTCCCCTCTCCTCTCTGCCCCGGTGCACGCTACTCGTTATTAAAAAAATTAAAATACAGATATCCCAAAGGAAGAAATACCCCCCCCGAAGCGCCCTACCGGTCCTCCCTGCCCCTCCCTCCCCGCATTGCTCCCTTGACACAAGGTAAACTTAAAAAAGAAGATGCCTGCGGCAGCGCCCATCGGTGCCCGGTCTCTACGGGCACATCCCAGGGCGGGCAGAGCCGTGGCGGCGGTGCCGTGGGTCCCCAGCCCTGGCAGTGGGACCTCAGAGAGTGCCATGGCCACGGGATCCCAGGGCAAACCAGCCCATCTTCTCCTGGGCCAGGTCGAGGTCCCGCAGGCGGATGCCGACCTCCCCGAGGAGGATGTTCTCCCAGAATCCTTCCTCGCTCAGCACACTCAGGCGCAGCTCCCGCTGCTGCAGGTCCCCCCTGGGGATCCCATCGTAGACCAGCTGTGGGGCAGGATGGGGCAGACCATCAGCCACAGCTCCCCTGGACCCCCCCAGCGCCATCCCCAGCCCCATCCCACATACCATCTCATTGTAGGTGGGGTTGCAGGTTTTTCGGGCCACTTTGGTTTTCCTCTTGGTGGTTTTTTGGGGGTCAGGCAACAGGTAGGTCTTAACGTAGGGGTCAGGGTCATTGCCATCCTGCAACGGTGGCTGTGGAGCGGAGCGGGGGGCACCCTGTGAGCACACCAGTGGGGCAGACCCCCACCCCACTGCCACCGAGTGCCGTGCACCTACCAGCCCTCGGATGTGCATCACCATGATGAAGAGCTTGTTGTTCTTGTAGGAGATGGAGAGCTTCACCTCCCCGCCAACCTTCCCCAGCGGCCGAGCCCATGTGGCATCTGGAGAGGAGAGGAGGGGTGGGCGTGGGACAGGAGCCCCCCCAGCATCACCCCGCACGGTGCCAGCCAGCTGCCACCACTGCCACCAACCCCCCTACCTGCCGGCTTTGGGGTCAGGTTGTTGCCTGCTGCCTTCTCGTCACGTGGCAGGGGGTGGAAGAAGGTGTAGATGAGGTCGCACTGCGGGGCGAGGAGGTGACATTAGCGGTGACGGTGGTGATTGCGTCCCCCACGATTCGGGACCACCGCATGGTGCACACACCAATGCCTTATGGGCACGGTGCAACCGCTGATGCTTTACATGCATGGTGCATGCTACAATGCTTTACATGGTGCATTGCCCTCCATGCACTTTCCCACCCAAGCTAACCTCACAGGTGTCCCAGTGTCCCCTGCACTGTCCCCACCGGTCAGGAGGCAGCAGCCCCCCTATGTCCCCCTGGGACCCCCCCCAGCTCCATACCTCTGCCACCTCAGGGGTGGCGTGGATGAGGTGCCAGATGTAGCCGTTCAACTCCTCCTTCCGCCGCTCGGCCACTGCTTCGCCCCGTGACCGTCCGATGACAAACCTGCTGGGGAAGCTGTGGGGATGGACACTCAGCAAAGCCTGGGGGTGGCCGGGAGCTGCGGGGGTCTGCCAGGGGTCTGCGGGGGTACCTGGGTAGCAGCGAGGAGGGGAAGAGGAGGCGCAGCTTGTTGTGTAGCTCCTGGAACTCCTCAAAGGTGCGCTGCACGAAGACCACCTCACCCGGGCTCTCCCGCTGCACCTTCACCACGTAGGTCTGCAGAGATGGGGCTGTGACATGGGATGGGGACCCCGAAGTGTCCCTGAGCCCATGTGGGGCTGAGGAGGAGCACTGGGACAGAACCACCCGAGTTGTCCCTTCGCCTGTCCCCAACTGTCCCCACTCACATAGCCCTTGCTGGGGTTGAAAACCCTCTCATGGCGGCAGAGGAAGACGTCGCGGATCCGGCCGGATGTCTTAATGGTGTGCGTGCGGGGGGCGAAGGAGAGGGTTGGCCGGGCGTCAGAGCCGGTGAACTTCATCTGTGCCAGGTTGTGGATGAAGAAGTTGAGCTTGGTGGCCACGCTGCCCAGGCTGGACTCGATCAACCTGCAACAAGGCCACCACGTGCTCAGCACAGAGGAGCCTGTCAGCATGCCAAGCTGGTGCCCGTGTCTCCCTCCATGGGCTCCCTCCATCCTCTCCTGCCCCATCACCCACCCATGTCCTCTACCTGGTGAAGTAGGTGGTGGCATCTGCATCAGAGTCCTGCGGCCTCAGGGCATCGTAGACATACTTGAGGTCCTCCAGGTCGGAGAGCTCAGGGATGCCACAGGACAGCATCTGGGAGGCAAGGCCGGGGGTGAGGGCTGGTGGTGGCAGGAGGACCCCTCTGCCGTGCCTGGGGGTGATGGGCATGTGGCCCCCTGGCTCTCACCAGCCCTAGAAGGTTGAGGAAGAGGTGGGTGTGCTTGCGGATCAGGTTGTAGGCCTGGCAGCACAGATCGACGAAGTCATGGAAGCGGCTAGAGGGCTTGTCCCCGCCATTGATGACGTACGCCATGTCCGAAGTGAAGACGAATGGCGCCCGGTCCCTGCACCAGGGAGGGAGGGGCAGAAAGTGACCACAGCTGAGGGTCACCCACCACCAGGACAAGGAGAGGGGGCTTCACCCGTAAAATCGCCCCACAGGGATGAGCCCAGGCAAGGGGGAAGGAGATGCCAGAGGCATTTCTCACCTCTTGATGTTGCCGAACATCTGTGCATGGCCCAGGAACCTGCCGAAGTCAATGTGAAACATGTGGCCAGTGGTCTTGAGCATGATGTTGTCATTGTGCCGGTCACAGATCCCCAGCACGTAGGTGGCCACGCAGCAGCCAGCACAGGAGTAGATGAAGTTCTCCACAGCCTGGGAGGAGGGAGGGAGGGAGGGATGGAGCCACCAGGCATGGAGAAAGGCTGGAGATATTGGGAAGCGAGGGGTCTCATTCCTGGAGAGGGTAGCATGAGGAGCAGGGACTCTGGCCAGGCTCCTCCTTACCTTCTCGTACTCATCCTCCTCGGGGTTATGTTTCTGCAGCCAGTCTGCCAGTGGTCGGTCTTTGAAGGAGCCCGTCACACCGTGCTCCACCTGGATTTTGCGTAGGGTCTCGGCGTTGGGGATCATCTCCACCATGCCTGGGAGCCAAGACATCAGGGTAAGACCCATCCATTCTGCCCAGGGGGCACCAAGACCCCAGACCCCCTTTACCACCAACCCAGCCGCTCCCCAGCCATCACAGTTGAGTGACAGCCTGCAAAGCCACATTACTACAGATGGGCTGGTGGGATCAGACCCAAAGGTGGACAACAGCTACTTGCAGCAGCTCCTCTCTAGCAGAGCCCCAGGAGCTCCTGTGCTGTCGCCAGCCTGAGAGCATTGCAACCTGGGGCTCGATGCCGCTGGGGGATGAACCCAATGCCGGGTTACCTCGTCCGCGGCCGGTGGAGAAGCAGCGGAAGATGACCATGCGCATGTCCAGCCCCTCCTGCACCCAGATCTTGTTCATGATCCGGATCATCTGCAGCGTCAGCATGTCCTGCCGCAGGTCATCGCCGCACTGCGAGCCGCAGAGGGAGAGCCATCAGAACCAGGGGGCAGCTGGGGCAAAGCCAAGCCAGCCCGACATGGGCTGGGGCAGCCGTGCTGGGGGTTTGGGCATTGACAGGAGGACGGGCTCACCTTGAAGATGACTCGGATGTTTTCCCCGAGGGGATCAACATTCTGGAAGGAGAGCTTCAGGGGGACGGCGTTGGAGTTGAAATAGGAGCAGTCCTGGCCATGGGGAGGAATCATAGAATCACAGAATCATTTAGGTTGGAAAAGACCTTTAAGATCATCTAGTCCAACCATTGACTCTACTCTACCAGGTCCGCCACTAAACCATGTTCCTAAGCACCAGGCACAGCCTGTCAGGGCAAGCCGGCTGTGGGCAGAGGAGCCCCCTGACACCCCCGGCTCCAGCACTCACCCGGGGCACGATCCCCTTCACCAGCAGGCTGGGGCTGAGCGGCAGCCGGCATGACCCGTTCGCTTTGAAGAACTGCTTCACATCCTCCAGCCCCTCGCGGAGGATGCCCTGCAAGGTGGGCATGGGATGGGGGGCTGAGATACAGCCCCGGCATCCCCCTGCACCTCCTCCCACCGCCCTGGCACCCACCTGGCGTGTGGACGGGGCGGCATCTCGCACTTGCTGGGCCAGCCTGGCCAGCGTGCTGACGAGCAGGCACTGCCGGTCAAACTCCTCCCGCAGCCCCTTCCCGCAGCAGCAGAGCAGAGCTGCCAGCAGGTACTGGTAGCGGATGCTGAACTGGGAGTCCTTGAGGCCATCCTTCAGCAGCCTGCTTGGAGCAGGGGCACGTGGGGTCAAGCGAGCCCCAGGGTACCCCCCACCGCTCCCAGCCCCCCAAACCCACCAGAAGAAGTAGTGAGTGATCTTCAGGTCGCAGATCGCTCGCTTCATGAGGAAGCGTACCAGTGGGCTGTCCAGGTAGCACTCGTACTTCAAAGCCTGGAGGGGGGACAGTTTTGGGGCACAGCTGGACTGGCAGGCACCCCACGCCACATCCCAGTCCCACCACACACCTGGACCAGCTGGGGCAGGTAGTCCAGCAGCTCGGTGTCAGAGATGGAGTCGATCCACTGCACGGCCGTCCTCCTCACCTCCTGGTCCGGAAACCTGCGGCCAAAACAGGCGTCATGGGGACAGCATCCTCAGCATCCCCCCACCCCCATTCCCACTGCTCCGCTCTCCCTGCCTGCACGAGGAGGGCAGCAGTGCCAGAGCATGCATGCCGTGGCACCCACAGCCCACCAGTGGCTTACGTGGCATGCAGAAGCCCCAGGGCGTCCTGGTGGCTCATGTAGGTCCACTGGCTGACCAGAGCGTAGATGTCGGGCAGGCAGGCCCACTCCCAGCTGGGCGCACTGGCCAGCAGCATGGGCAGGGCGCCGGGCGCTGCGTGGCAGTAGTAGCGCTTCTCCCACAGCCGCTTGCGATCAGCGTCCATCAGCCTACGGCAGTGGGGGGGATGAAGGCACAGCTCAGGTTCGGGGCAAAGGAGGCGATGGCACAGATGGGAGGGGGCTGGCAGGTTGGGGACGGGGCATCCTTCTGCCCCCATCATGCATGGTGCACGGGACACTGAGAAATCCCTCTGAGCCCTCCTTGCTGGCCCACCATGGCCCTGCCCATGACAAAGAGGAGTTGATGGAGAGCAGGATCCTGCCTGCACCCCCCCAGGCTGGGGCACGCTCGGCAGATGGGTCTGTGCGATGCTGCAGGATGCCGGGGGCTCCCCCTGTCCCCACGCTGCACCTCACTCCCCAAGGGACAACCAGGACCCGAGCACCTGTGCACAGGGGTGACTGAGCTGCTGCAGGGATGGACCTGGCTGTCCCCCTGCATGGGGACCCCTGAGCCAGCCGGGCTGGCTGTGCACCCCAGGCATTTTGCAAGGAGCGTCAGCACTGTCCTGCGCAGCTGCTGACACCTGATCCTCCCGTTTATAGCCAGCGCTGGAAGACTCCGGCCGGCTCAGCCATGCCAGGCTGGACGAGGGGCTGGGCAGCTGTCCCCACTGTGGGGGGACATGGCTGGAGAGACCCTCCCCAGAAAGGGGCAGCTGGGGAGGGCAGAGTGCAGGAGGACTGATGACAGGCAGCTGCGGGCAGGCAGCTCTGCCAAACTTCAGGCTCCAGCCTCATCCCCAGCCGCTGGCAGCCAGAGGCAGGGTCAGACCCTCAGATACCCCCTGTGCGTGCTGGGGGTATACCAGCAGAGTCCCCCCAGCAGGGTGACACCATCTCCCCCCTGTACCGGGCTGCTTACCAGTAGAGCGATTTCTTTTGCATCACCTCCCGCAGCTTGCGCTGGTCCTCCTCCCCCAGGCTGCCGAACTCGTACTTGGGGCTGAACTCGGCTGCCGGCGGGCTAGTGAACTTCACCTCGAAGGCGGAGGTGGGGAAGTCAATCTGGGGCAGAGGCAGAGGGTCAGCGGGGTCCACACGTGGGTCGTGGTGTGTGTGTCCCACCCCGGGACCCCCCTGCCACCAGGACATACCTGCAGAATGACACTATCTGGCTGGTTGAAGTTGGGGGCACTCGACCTGGCTCTGGAGTTGTCCTGGGTTGCCGGCCACAAGCCCAGAAGCTTTCGCCCGCAGGTCAGGACCCTGGAGGAGAAGGAGGGGTGAGAGCCCGGCACTGGGGGCTGCTCTGCCAGGGCAGGAGGGTGGCACTGCTGCAGTGATGCTGTCCCCATGCTGAGCCAAAGCACTGGGCACCCTCCTGCCCCACTTTGAGGATGCTGGCATGGTCCCTCGCCATGCCCATCGTGGCAGGACACCCCACATACTGCCTGAAGTTGAAGAGGGGGGTGGTCACCCAGCCCAGGGCCTCGGGGACCCGCCGCTGCTTGTTGGCGTCAGATGAGCTCCCTGGGGGTGGGACAGGCACGGCGAAGAGCGTGACGCTGAGCAGTGTCTCCCGCGGCAGACGGTTCACCTGGATGGGGAAGCAGATCCTGCAAGAGAGCAGTCAGCGGCTCAGCCATGCCGGGGACGGGCACTGCCAGCACCCTGTGGCACCGGCCAGCCCCCTGCCTTGGGATGCCAAGCATGCCCCAGGAGAGCCCAGCCCAACAGACGCCTTTGCTCCTGGCACTGGGGGTGCCACGTGCCCCCCGGCACGGGATGGAGGTCCCACGTCATGGGCAGACACGCCATGGGAGGCAGCTGGGTTCGGGGAGAGCCGACTGCTCGTGTACCCCCATTCTCTCCTGGCACCACGGAGCCTTGCTGCTCTCTGTCCCGGGAAGGTGACTGCAGGGCAGGGGGGCTACCATGGAGGGCTCCCACCGCACACTGACCTCGTCCTGTGGCCGGGGAGGGGGGCTGCATGGGACCCTGGGGCTGGGGCTCCTCTCCGACGCTCCCGGGAAGCCCAGGGTGGCAGCTACATCCCCCCGGCAGGTGGGCACGGGCAGGGGATTGCCCCACGGAGGGGACCAGCACGACTCCGCTCCCCGCTGGCCGCTTGGTGCCTGTCCTTGTTGGGCACTGGCGCCTTCTAAAATTATCCTGTCCCATCCCCACCTCCCCGGGCGGCTACGAATGCCAGGCGTGGTGAGGGCTCGGCACAGCCTCCCTGCCTGCTCCCAGGGCTATTTTTGGAGCAGATCCCCTTTCCTGGGCGCAAACACACAGGTCTGGGGAGGGCAGGGCTGGGGCTGGTGCTATTCCCGGGGATGACACAAGAGCTTCCGACACCCGAAAAGCGGGGAGAGGCACAGAGAGGAGCCACTGAAGCAGGGGAGGAGGAGGCAGAGGATGGCACCGGGCACCCCCTGCCCACTCCATGGCCGGGGTGCTGCCTTACTGCTGGTCCCATATGATGAGGTGGAAGAGGTATTTGAAGACGTGGGCCTTCCTGGTGAGCAGGGGGCTGCACAGCTCCTTGCCGCCATGGCTGAGGGAGCAGGAGAGGTAGAAGTCTTCATAGCTGCAAGGGGAGCAGAGGGAACCGTGAGTCGGCGGGGCTTTGCCTGGGGCAGGGGAGCCGGCACCTGGGGGTTCACCCCGCTATGGGGCAAACCCCACGCCAGCAGTGTGGGTGGATGGATGTGCTGCCCCTCTGTGCCTTCCCCAGGCTGGGCTTGGGAAGGGGGCTGAACTGGGGAGGGGGTGCAGAGCCCGGAGCCCCCATCACCATATGCCACTGTGCATACCATCACACGGGGGACTGCCGGGGGGGCCTGCCGTGTGGCAGGTGCCGAGCGACAATCCAGGGAGGGCTGCGGGGCGCTGGAGGTCAGGGGATGCCGGCATTTCCCAGGCTACCCGCTTTGTTCGGAGCCAGTCACCAGGGGGAATACATTAAGGACAGCACAAAAGCGAGGGGTCCCCGGCGGGGCGGCTGCTGCCGGCACTGCTGCCACGCACGCCCTCCCTGCGGCGGGCTCCTGCTGCCTGCCTGGACCCCCACCGTCCTCCCACGTGGGGCTGAAAGCAGGTACAGGCACCGAAGCACCTAACAAAGGAGCACGCCGCTGATGTGGGGTGAGGGCAGACCAGCCCCGCTGCACCGGGGCCATCTGTCACATCCCTGGGGCAGCGGTGAGCCCAGCAGCGATGCTGCAGCCCAGGGATTCATGGGGTTGGGATGGGAGAGCACGGCAGTGCCCGTCCCACCCACTCGCACCCAGAGGCTCCACCATCAACTGGCTCTGAGCATCCCTCACCACCCATCGAGCACCAGCATCCCCATATTCCTGCCCTTTACAAGGCTTGGGGTGGGTTAGCTCTTACTAGGAATTAGGATTGTTTAGTCTGGAGAGAAGGAGGTTGAGGGGAGACCTTATTGCTCTCTACAGCTCCCTGAAAGGAGGTTGTAGTGAGATGGGAGCTGGTCTCCTCTCCCAGGTAACTAGTGATAGGACAAGAGGAAATGGGTTCAAGTTGCGCCAGGGGAGGTTTAGGCTGGACATTAGGAAAAAATTTTTTCACTGAAAGAGTTATCAAATATTGGAACAGGTGGTTGAGTCACCATCCCTAGATGTGTTTAAAAGTCGTGTAGATGTGGTGCTTAGAGACATGGTTTAGTGGCAGACCTGGTAGAGTAGGGTCAGTGGTTGGACTAGATGATCTTAAAGGTCTTTTCCAACCTAAACGATTCTATGATTCTATGATTATTACCGCCGTGCCTGCTGAATACCAGGGACACACTCCGCAGCCACCCACAAGAGGGACACCCCTGTGACGGTGTATTTAACATGGGTCTGAGCCCCAAGATGGTCCCGGCAGCTGCCCTTACCTGGCAGCCCAGGTGATAGGGATGCGGTGGGTGGCGTAGACGGTGAAGGAGAGCGGGCAGGAGAGCAGGCGAGCCTCCTGCACCACGCCATGCTCCCGGCTCCCATGCACGGCCGTCTGGAAGTCAGCATTGAAGGTGCTGCAGTAGAGCTCAACCAGGTCAAGGATGGCAGCTGTCAAGCTCTCCACGATCCTCTCTGAAAGGGAGGTGGGAGAGGGGTTAGTTGGGGGGTGCTGCTGGCCTCGCTGTCCCCCATGGTGTCCCTCTGGGCTGGGGTCGGGATGCTAGAGGGACCCTGGAGCTGGACCACCAGCACATCTCCCCTGGGACAAAGTGGGTGAGAGGGAAAATTTTAGGCTTCCCATTTTGCTGAGTTCATGGGGAGGAACAACAGCCATCGCCTCTAGAAACCCTCTTTTCTTAACCAGAACAGTTTCAAACACATTTTTGGCCTTAATAATTGAGGGGGAGGGGTTTGAAGATTAAAAGCACCAAGAACTTGAGCCCAGAAGGGGAGGAGAAGAACAGAAATACCTCGATTTTCCCTCTTGGCCAGAACATTTGGATCCTGTTGAGGAAAAAAAAGAAAAAAAAAAAAAAAGAAACCACAAAAGCAACATCAGACTCAGCCCCGCGCTGTCGGCGGGGAGCAGCTCGCCAAGGCAGCCGCTTTACGCCAGCAGCCCGGGCTCCTCAGCTGCTGGAGCTGGCAGCACGGCCAGGCAGCCGCCTGCTCCCAGCTATTGAGGAATCTTCCACGTGGTACAGCAGGAGGAAGGAGAGAAAGAAGTCAGATGTGAAAACGTGCTTCCCCTTCGCACCTCCCGGCTGAGCCCCCTAGTCTCGCACCCCACGGGGACCAGCCCCCGCCCCCCCCCGCTCCCTGGTGCCCATCACCTACCTTCTGGATTTTGGGCTGCATGCGCGAGGGGCAGGGGGGCATTTGGTTGAGGGCTGCTGTGATCTCTTGGGACTCCACGGCAGCCAGGGCGTTGCAGATGGCCATGACCGACTGGATCACCCGTTCGGCCTTTAGCGGGAAATCTCCCTGGAGGGCAGAGGGAGGGCTGACACGGGACCCTTGGGCAGCCAAGGGGGCAGGGGCTGCTCCCCGCAGCCCACATGCCATGCATGAGGAGGTGCACCAGCCCGCGCCTCAGTTTCCCCTCCTTTCACGCCATTCCCCTTCTCTGATGCAGCCTTAGAGCCCCATAACGAAAAGGGGAGAGAGTCCGCAGCAAATGAGGCAAGGTGGCCCCAAAAATGCCCCCTCCATCCCTGGCGCTCACCTCGGCTGCCAGGAAAGCATCCACCTCATTGTGGAAGGTGTCGAATAGGAGACTCAGGGCCTGCCTGGGGGACAGGGAGCAGAGCTCAGCCCTAGCCAGGTGGGCACCCAGCTTGGGGAGGGGTGCCAGTCCCACCATGTCCCCCCTACCTGCTGATGGTCTGCTTGATGGGTCTCTCCTGCAGGTGGATGTAGTGGTTGAGGGTAGAGGGGCTCTGGTCATCATTCGCCTGGAGATGGAGAGATGCTGTGCCATAGCTGGGCCACGCAGGGGTGCTCTCGCAGTAGGGAGGTGGCACGGGCATCCCCATGCTGCCCCCCCGCTGCCCCCGGGCACCCACCGTCCGGGCCAGGTCGCTGCGCACCCCCTTCCTCTTCATCAGCTGCAGGCGGATGTCGATGTCGAACTTCCTGCAGTGCTGGATGTACTCGTGGCTGCCCAGCGCGTGCTTGCTGCGGGGACAGAGATGGCAAGTTGAACCTATGGCCCCTCTCCATCCCATGAGATACCCCAAAACTCAACCCGGGATGCCCCATCCCAACACCCCACCGCTAGGCAGTGTCGGCTGGGGCTCGGCTGCAGCCACCTCGCCTGCAAAACGGAGGTTTGTGGCACCGGGTCGCTTGTGCTAGGAAACGCAAAGAATAAGCTATTGTTTTCCCTCCTTCCCCCACGCCCTCCAAAAAGCCATGCACAGGCAGCAAGGCGCCCACGGGGCCGGCATCCCGCACACCCCTGCCCGGTCCTGCCTCCCCTTGCGTCTTCCAAAAGCAAAGGGGCAGCAAGTGACAGGAGCTCGGGCTGGTTTGCAGAGCTCAAGGGCCTGACTGGCTCTGTGGGGAGGGTTTTGGCTCTTCCAGCATCTCCTCTGCTGCAGGAAGATGCGTAAAGAAAAGATCGGCGACAAAAGGGCTTTATGTCCCAGGGCTTTCTCAAAGGTCCTTTGAGGGCCCCGGGTGATACGGCAGTGCCTGCCCGCACCGGCTCCCGGGGAACTGCTTGCCGGGGACAGGCTGTCCCGCTCTGCGCCCAGGATGCCGTTCCCTGCCAAAAACGCAGGTTTATCCCTTTGGAAAATGCCCTCCAAGCTGGCTGGATCTGTCCTACAACCGAGTGCTCCCTGGCAGCCCCAAGCCACCCACAGCAGAGGTTTGCTGCATACAGTCACAGAATGGTTTATGTTGGAAGGGACCTTAAAGCTCACCTAGTCCCACCCCCTGCCATGGGCAGGGACACCTCCCACCAGACCAGGTTGCTCCAAGCCCCGTCCAACCTGGCCTTGAACACCTCCAGGGATGGGGCAGCCACAGCTTCTCTGGGCAGCCTGGGCCAGTGTCTCACCACCCTCACAGTCAGGAATTTCTTCCCGAGATCTCATCTAAATCTCCCCTCTTCAGGGCTAGATAGGTCTGACCTCATACGTCAGATGTATGGAAACGCTGCTGTACCCATGGCTAGTTAACAGCTTGCACCTCTGCTGCGTGCAAGCACAGGTACACACATGTGCGCACACGCACACACATGTGCACACACGTGCACCGGGCTGCTCGGCAGCAGGAGGGCTCAGCACCGATGGGAAAAACCTCTTCAGGCAGCCACGCCGGGCAGCCAGGAGCAGAGGCTGGGCTCCGCTCGCCCTCCGTGCGGGTGCCACGCAGGCTCTCCCGGGCTGAGCAATTCCCAGCCGCCCCTTTAGGGCCTAAACCAGCAGCTCCCGGAGGCCATGGCAAAGCTCCCGCAGATTTCCCGCGGCAGGGCCAGGCCCAGGGCAGTTCTCCAGCAGCGGGAGCTGGCTCGCTGCACCCAGCTGTCAGGAAGGACGGCATGTGCCTGCGCACACTTTCCCTGTGGAGAGCTCTCCCGAGCTGTCAGACCTCAAAACCCCTCTGGTGACACAGCCTTCCTCCAGGAAAGGCAGTGAGGCAGGGAGGGTAGGAGTGATCTGTGCAGGTCTCAGCCTCCATCACCCATCCCCAGCTCCGCAGCCAAGGGAGCCCACCACAGCCCTGATGCTCCTGTGCCCTCCACTCCCGCTCCCCCCCAGCATATCCCTTTTCCACCTTCTCCTGCAATTTAAACAGCAGGCTGGGAGAAGCCAAGCTTTGCCGCTCCGCTCAGTGACACGGCTGTTATTAATACTCCTCCAAAAAGCTTTTTTGGCAGCTCCCTGGTTTTCAGGCCCTTCTCCAGGCGCGCGGGGGTCAGCATGACAGATACTCTGCCACCAAGAAAGATGCTCCCAACATACTGCTTTTGGCAAGAGCATCGCTGGGGCTCGGGAGGCAGGAAGCGGAGCAGAGAGGCTCCCGCTGCGCACGCTGGGATCAGCGCTGGCCATCCATCACACCCGGCCGAGGCCACGCATGGGGCAAGCACAGCCGAGCGCGTGAGCCCTGGGATGCCTGGGTTGTGTTGTCGTCCCCCCGCCGACACTCACTTCTGCAGGAACTCCTCCAAGCCGCAGATCTTGAGCACGAAGTCCTCGACGTCGATGGTGTGCAGCTCGTCGTGCGTGTAGCACAGCGCCTGGTAGATGAGCAGGTCCACGGTGGAGGAGCCTGCGGGGAGAGGGAGCAGCGTTCTGAGCCCCAGGGATGGTGGGACCCACCCCTCCCCAGATCCTCCACCCTGGGGTTTGTACCTGCTTCACATCACCCCCCCATTGCTGCAAGGGGGGACAGGCAAGCAGCTACGTGGCGTGGGACACTTACAGTCGCAGGTGAAGGTGAGGGGTTCCCGCAGGCTGTCACACACCACTGTCACCTTCAGGCTGACGCCATGGCCCAGCTGCTCGGGACTGAGGTTGACAGCGTTCCACACCAAGCCAGTGAGGGAATAGTCCTTGGTGCTATAGCCGGACCGCAGCCTGCGGAGGCAGGGACAGGTCAGAGATGCTGCCCTGCTTTGGGTTTTGCCTCACCCCCCCAAAAATGCCTGTTTTGGGGCATTTTGCAGTGGGATGCTCCAGTACTCACACGTCCAGCATGTGGCAGAAAGCAGCCACCTCCTCATCCCGCTCCTCGGAGACTTCGAAGAGCTCGTAGCCATTGGCGAAGGAGTGTGGCCGGGGGGCAACCTACAGGGCAAAGCATGAGCCCGTCAGTAGGCTGCAGCGTCCCTGGGAACTCCAACCCACCGCCCGCCCCGGGTGGGGTTTGCCGGATCTCCCTGTTACAGCACCGAGCACCGAGAGCCTTTGCTCCCCCCGGCGCTGCCGCAGCTGGGGGAAAGGCAGCTCTGCAGCAGCGCAGGATGAACATGCTCCAGCAGAGCAGGGGTTTGGGCAAGGCGGGCACCAGCCGCAGGACACATCACCCATGCCTGCACCGACACCTTCCCCGCGGCCGGGAGAAGGGATACCTGAGGTCTCGCTGCCCCCCACCCCCTGCCCACAAAACTGGCCATTTCCAGGTGGTTTCCAAAAGCCCCAGTGGGGAGATTCCCCAGCGGAGACAATGGATGGGCAGAGACGGACCCAAGGATGACATGGGATGGGCAGGGACTGTCCCCAAGTCACCGGGGTGCTGCAGCAAAGCCCTGCCCGTGCCCAGCCCTGCGCGCTGCTCTCCTGCCGTGGTGCCGGGGCAGGCGGCACCGCCATGCCAGTCTCCTCCTGTGTGTGGGGGTCCCCGGGCCTCCATCGCTCTTTCGCAGCAAACAATGGCCCCACTGTCAGAGCAATTAACCCAGTCAACAGCTAACGGGAGGCAGAGAAAGGCAGAGAACACAGCAGCCGCTAAGACAATTTTAATGCTGTTTTATAATTAGTTTCTGGCACCAAGAAAGCTAAGTGTGACTTACGTAGCCCCCACCAGCAGTCCCCAGCTGCATCCCTCGCTCCCCAGGGAGGAGGGACCCTGCGAGGATGGCGACTTCTCCGGTTATTTATCTCCTTCTCTTGCCAGAGGTGGGATGAGCCGCACCACAGCTGGGGCTCTGCCCCTGCAACGGGCACCCCGGTGGGGACGGGGCATCCAGCAGCCCCGGGAAGGAGACGGCAGCAGCGCCAGCAGCCCCCCAGTGCCTCTGTGTGCAGAGGGGAGGTATCCCGCTCGCTGCTCGACGGAGGGAAGAGGGGAGCTGGGATAGGAAAGGACATTGCGAGCTGAACAGGAAAGCGATCGCCCGGCTGTCGGGAGGAGACTCCCGGCTCTTTCCGGAGGATCTTGTGACATTTTGTGAGCTGGCGGGACACAACCCTGCTGCAAACCACCTACAGTGTGGCCTCCGGAGACGGCGGCGCTTGCATGCCCAGAGCAGCAGCTCCAGGGCGCTCACATGCCAAGCCAGCCACGGGGCCAGGCACTGCCGGTGCCCTCCTGCAGGCACCGGGCTTTGGCTGTGCGGTGACAGCGGTGGCCAGGGTGCCCTCCGAGGCTGCGGGCAGCCCCAGAGGTGTCTGCGCACAAGGGTGTGGAGAGGAGGCAGCATTCGGATGGCAGCGCATGGAACATGCCGCCTTCTTAGTGGCAGTGGGATGATGGCCAGGTGGGACTTGCCCTTCTGCTTAGCTTCCCAGCCCTGATTCACCTGCCCTGGAGGGTTTTGGCCATGACTGCATGATCCCGCGCCCCTCAGGGAGACGTGCAATCTGGAAAAGTCTTATTAACTCCCAGGGACAGTGTCTCAGGGCGCGGACGCCTCTGACCGTGATGCATAAACAAGACTCTGAGGAGCCTCGGTGATGGGACAAATAAAACCAACCCGGAGCAAAGGAAACGCAGCAAAGCTGCAGGTGCCCATGGTCCCATTCGCACCCCGGCACTGCGTTTCCAGCTCTCCCAGCACCTCGGCTCCATCCCCCTCCCAGCAGAGAGAGAAAGGCCAGGTTGGACGGGGCTTTGAGCAACCTGGTCTAGCGGAAGGTGTCCCTGCCCATGGCAGGGGAGTTGGAACTAGATGGTCTTTAAGTCCCCTTCCAACTCAAACCATTTGTCCTGGTTGATTCTACGATTCTTACCGGGTCAATGGAGATCCTGTGGTTCTTGTTCGGTGCCAGATTCTTCCGGTTGCCGAAGCGGGAGACATATGTCCGCGGGGGAACCTGGGGGGGCATGGTCTTGCTCCGTGCCACTGGCTTGCCGCTTGATTCCTTCTCAAAGATGCTCCTGCCCTCCTTCCAGCCACGGGCAGCTTCCCGCAGCACCTCCGACTCGTAGGTGGACTTCAGGTTGAGGCAGGTGATGGCATCGTTGATGCCACCATAGTCGGCGATGCCATAAGGGTCCTCCTCGGAGATGCGGCGACCAAGCAGCTTGCCGTGAGCCCGCTCGTGGGCTGCCGAGAACATGTTGATGTCCCTGGGCTGGGGTCCTTTGGAGGATGGGGGAGATCCCTTCCCTGAGCGCTGACTCCCCTCGGGGGAGCTCCAGAGGGGGTGCCGGGGGGGCAGTGGGGGTGGCGAGAGCTTTTTGGGGGAGCTGCCCCCATCATTGTGGGGTGAGGTGCCATTGAGCGGCTCCCCGAGGAAGTCTCCCCCTGACCCCTCAAAGATGTACAGGTAGTCTCCGGCCAGGGGTCCCTTCAGCCAGGGCTGGGGGTCTGGCTGGGAAGGGCTGGGGCCAGGGGGGGCTCCAGGTGCAGGGGGACCCTCAGGCACCACAGGGACGTTGTAGCTGAGCATGGGGTCAGAGCCGGAGAGGCCACGTGCTGCTTTGATGCCGTCGCAGCCATTCCTCTCGGCGGGGTCGTCCCAGGAGATGAGGGGTCGGTCTCCCCGCTGCTTGGCCCTACTCTCCTCCTTGTCCTGCCGCAGGCGGGACAGCGCGTCGTACTCCATCTGCAACGCCTCTGCCAGTGCCAGCTCCTTCCGGCTGATGCCCACCGACTCCAGGGATTTCCAGTGCTCCCCATTGCCGCGCGTGGCGGACATCTCTCCGGGGACCAGGACCTCTTCCTCCCGGGCTCAGGGGTCAGGAGAAAGGCATGCTGCACCGCCGGCCACCTGGGCAGAGGAGAAAGGCAAGGGTTAAGGCTGGGCAGGCGACCATAAGGAGGGTTGGCTAACAAGGGTCTAGCTGGCAGCAGCCAGTGGTACAGCCCTTCCTCTCTGCGATGGAAAAAAGCAAACGTTAAGTGGCTCAGCAATGCGACGGGTTAAATAAAGATTTTGCTGCTGCCCGCCTCCCCCAGGGAGCCCATGGCCACCAGGCAGGCAGGGCAGGCAGGGCCGGTTGGCCCCGCAGCAGCTGTTGGGGCTATTGCTGGAGCCCGACGTATTTCCCCGAGGACAAAATAAGACGCAGCGCAGGGAGGGCAGCGGGGCCAGCGCCTGCAGCTGGGGCTGACTCAACCTGCAACCCCACCGTCGCAGGGAGCCGGCATGGGCTTCGCAGTGGTGCCGATGCTCCGGTGGCGTGCCTACAGCATGGCTCTGAGGTGCCTTGCTGGTCTCGGGACCAGCGCAGCTTTGAGAAAAAGACAGCCTCTGCTAGCAAAACTAGGGCTTTTTGAAGCAGAAAGGAAACGAGAAAGAAGGGCAAGGAAGGGACAAGACGGGGTGCTGCCCCTCTCGCCCCACACCATGCCCATGGGGGAAGAGGACGGTCAGTCTGCAGCAGTCTGGGCAGCGAGGCTGAAGATGTTCAAAGCCCACCTGGATGCGTTCCTGTCCAACCTGCTCTAGGTGAACCTGCTTTGGCAGGGGGGTTGGACTAGGTGATCTCTGAAAGCCCCTTCCAACCCCTGCCATTCTGTGATTTTGTGATTCTGAGGCACCAGCCTCCTGTGGCTGGTCCCGAGGGTTTTACCCGGCAGCACCCTGCTCTCTCCCCATTTGAGGGCCATGGCATCCTGTCCCCAAACCCCGTTTCAGCAGAGGGAACTTCGCATGGCCCAGGACAGCCAGGAGCGCCCGCTGCTCACCAGCTCCCGTTGCTATTCCCCAGTACCGACCAGCCCGGGCTGCTTCAGCGAGCAAAAAACAGGGCACGGCAATGGGGACCTGGGCATCACACCCTGCTCTCATAACCACCAGCAGCCCCAGCCCCCTTGAACGGACCCGCGGGTCCCTCCGAGCCTCCCCGCAGCGTCCGGCGCCGCCCAGCCTCCAAACCCAGCTTTTTGCAGAATTCAGCTGCACGAGCAGAGAGGAGAAACAGCCGGACTGGAAACCGCTCCCTGGCCCCCGACCAAAACCCGCGGAGGGCGGTGACCGCAGGGGGGGCTCTGCTCTGCCCGGCCAGCACCGCGCTCCCCGGGGAAGGATGTTTCACCTCCTCTTCCCTTCCTAGCAAAATAAATAACGAAGTGGATGTTAAACAGAAGAGTGGAGCAAACCCAAAGCCCCTGGAGATGGCCGGCACTTGAAATCTCTAGAGCTGAGAGGCAGCTGAGTGTTTTCGGGCTCCAGCCAGGGCTGGCTCACGAGCCTCAGCACGGGGAGGACACGGGACCTCCGCTGCCACGCCAGGCTCTCCTCTGCCCCGCACCGCTCGCTCTGCACCGCACAGGGCTCTGGTTGATGCTCTGATTTAGGGCGAAAGGGTGCAACCGCTCCTTCCCTTGATTGCAAGCGTTTCTGCTGGCAAGTGCCGTTGGGGGCTGCGGGCATTGCTGAACCCGAGGATGTTCCCTCAGTGTCCATGGTGGGGGAGCCTCCGCTTGCATGGCAGGAAAGCCATCAACCATGAAGCACAGGAGCAGGGAGAGGACTGGCAGACCCCACTGCTGCCTGCTCTGACCCCTGGAGATGGAGGAGCCCACCTGGCATGACATGTGCCCCCCACATCCCACCCCATGGCATGGGGCAACCACCTCCAGCCTGGGCTAGGCCAGTGACCACCCTCTTCCAGCACAAAGCACCCTGTGGAGCATCACCATCATCACCAGGCTGGTCCCCGCGGTCCCCTCCCAGCCCGGTTGCTGATTATCACCCGCAGCCCCCAGACACATCACCCCCTCCCCACCCGCAAATGGGCCCTCCTGACCTCAGGACCAGATGGCGGCTAATTAGCCCGGCCCAGGCTTCGTCTGCTGCAAACACATCTGCGAGCGAGGTGGGTTTGACCCCCCCGCTGGCATGGGTCCCCTCTCGGCCCCCCCAGCACCAGGCTGCCTGGGCACCTCACTCAACCAGCTTCTTTGTGCTTTCTAACCAGAAAAATGGCTTTGGGGGGAGGACACGACAGGCTGGAAATGTTCCCTTCCCTGGCACTTTGGTCCCTACCGACAGCCGTGGGCTTTTCCCGGAAAAATAGAAATCCCAAAAGCTGGCAGTCCTAGGCTTCTGGAATCTGAACAAAGAAAATCTGCTTTTAACCCAAAAGCAATAAAATCAAACCAACTTTTGTGGCTGACAAAGCCACAAACCCATTCTCATCTCCAAGAGAAGCATCTGCATCTTGCTGACGTTTTAAGTGGAGAAATGCTCTCGCCTGGTGGAGCTGAGGCTCCCGCATGGATTGGTGGGATGCAGCCGGACCTGCACTGGGACAACAGCAGCAAACCTGGTCCTGCCTCCACTGTGAGCCAGGCAGGCACCGTCGGAGCAGCTGGGACACGGGGATGGGGAGGCAGGCTCAGCCCGTGCTTGGCACAGCAACCCCACGGTGCCAACACCAGCTGGACAAAAGCCACACAGGAGGGGGCTGCGTGCAACCCGGGGGATGTCACCTCAGCTGGGGACACCATGAGCACCCCTGAGCAGGTGGCTCAGCCCCTTCCCTCCCGAGCCAGCACAGCAGCCAGACCGAGGTGATGCAAACCCATGTGGAAGAGCCCCAAAATCTCTCAGTCACCCTCAAAGTCCTCGGCCAGGGGCAGGACCGATGCTTAACCAGCACCTCCCGCTGCAGGCTCCTGCTCCTGAGGGTTTGTTGCGTGGCCATCTGCGTTTCCACCCAGTGCCTCCCTCTCCCCAGCAGGCTGTGACAAAAATTACCCGGGACTGCAAGCCCTGGGTTAGGTCTCAGCACGAGAGCTCCCGAGGCAGGAGCTGAATTCCAGAGGAGCAGAGACAAGCAGATTTTTTTCCTCTTTAAAATACTCCTACTAATAACATAGGGGTAATTTTCTGACTTTAAATTTCCTGGCATTTGCCACGGTCACGTCAGCCTCAGGAGACCCATCCAGCGAGCGCTTGGGATCCCACCTTTCGGAGAAATGCTTCGCTGTGCTGAGTTACTGCTGCTGCAGCACACAGCTCGGCTGGAGGCGCCCAGGAGGGAAAACCACTTGCCCACTGGAAACCCTTTGCCCTAAGCCCCAAATTATGGTTTAACACAATTTTCTTCACAGTTTGCACCAGCACAGCCCCGTAAGGGAGAATGCAGCCTTGCAGGGAACCACAGCACAGCACCCATCCCTCGTGCAACCCACCAGCAATGGCTGCTCTGCTCTGTGTGGCCACATCGGCAGAGCGGAGGGACATTTCCCCATCCATGCACTGCCCAGATGCACGAAGCCAACCTCCTCTGGGGGACAGCCCTCGAGAACATCAGTGCTGAGACCAAAGGGCAGCAAACCCAGCTCCAAATCCTCTTTTGGGAACCTCTTGCATTTTTAAATGCAATTTCAGAGCATCGGCTGGTTGCAGCATGGCCCTTTGTCCAGCTCCCAGTATCGGCACCCAACGCCCCCCCGGGCTCTGCACACCCTGGGGCGCCCTCCCGGGATGGGAAAGGGAGGGAGGCTTGGGCTGAGGCTTCCACGCCTGCATGCCGGCAGATCCTGCAAGTTTATTTTTCAAATTGCATCCAACCAGAAGCAGTCCAGCCCGACGGCCCGGTCAGGTGTCGTCCTCCCCGAGGGCTCAAGGGCTCTGTTAGCCCCCTCCAAATCAGCCGGTCCTGCTCTGCGGTGGCTTTCGGGGGACAGCCTTTCTGCAGGGCTTTGGGGCAGAGGATGCACGGGCTCTCCCTGTCCCCACACCCAGCACCGGTGGGACAGGGAGGGACCATCCCAGCCCTGGTGGAAAGAGCTGAGCATCAGTTTGGGGCAGGCTGGGGCGGGGGGGGAAGCCAGGGGGGAGCTCAGCATCGCCTGCAGCCCCCCACAGCCTCCCCTGCTCCAGGCAGCTGAGCAGCACCTGCTCGGCACGGGGAGGGACGAGGGAATCCGAGCAGAAAATCATCCTACAGGGTCCCACGGTGGAGCAAATGCCGCCGCCAGCCTTGCCTCCCCGTGCCTGGGGATGGGAGCCCGGGGCAGAGCCACTGTGGCCGGTGGGGGCTCGCTGTGCACCCCCGGCTCTCCCCATCCCTCCCTCCCTCCCTTCCCCCTCGCAGGCAGCTGCGTTGGGAGCAGATAGAAACGTCCGAAGCATCTGGGAAGACATCAAACATCTGAGGGCGAGGAAGCAAAGCCAGCCCTGGAGGGGCACCTCCCCGGGGTGTGGGAGCCGGGGATGGAGGTTATGCCTATCAGGGGAGACAATTCACACCCATTTATAATCTGGCGGAGGGAGGAGCGGCCGTGAGAAGGATAAAGCACCAGGCTTCACCTCTGGGGCTGCGGGTCCATCCATCCATCCTCCCGCTCCCACTGAACAGGGCAAGTTGCCGTGTTCCCAGCCGCCGGAGCAGCCCCTGCCCAGCCAGGAGGATGGCGAGGGCTTCCCCGCTTTGGAGACATGGACCCAGCTCCCAGCTGCGTCCCCAGCCACGCAGCATGTCCTGGCCATGTGCCATCACCCCCGCTGCAGGTCACAGCACATCGTGGGGTTACAAGCTCCCCAGACACCCTCCGGCAGTGGAGATGCTCCAACATCTGTGAGGCAGAGCCAGCTCCTCATCCCATGGAGCTCGTGGCATCAGGGGGGCAGGTTCCCAGGGCTCCCTGCCAGCTCTGGTCTCAATTCTCCTTTTCCCCTCCAAAACAGGAGGGAAACGGGACCTTTTGGGACTTCCTGGTCAACGTCATGACCAAGGAAAGCCCTTTGGGTGGGTCTCCAGGTGGTCTTTCAACAGAGCAAAATGCAGGATTTTCATCCCAGTTTGGAACTGGAGCTCCATAAAGGGAACCTAGTCTCAAAGGTCACTGAAAAATGAAACCAAAACCCAGAGCGTTTCATTCCTGGAGCCACACTCAGCACTGCCGAAACACCACCCGTCAACCCAAAACCCAGCACAACAAACACTCCGAAAGTGCTCACAGTGAAAACAGCACGATTCCCCTAAAACTGATCCCAGCAGGCATTTTCAGGCACCTCTATTTGTTTTCCCCAGTTTGCAGACAAAAAAACCCGAAGTCTGAAAGCCAAGGGGCTGCACTCCCGGGAGTTTCGAGCTGGCTCCCCCCACCGGGACTTGTCACCAGCATTTCTCAGCAGGGCGTCAGGAAGGGCCCAGAGCTCATCCCTGTCCTCCAGGCTCTGGCCCCATGGCCAGGGTCCCTGTGCCAGCCTCTGGCCCCACTTCACTGCCTAGGAGGCACCCTCACTGTGGGCTGGGCATGAAGGACACGGCTCCTTCCATGCACCCCGAAGCCTCCCATCACCGGGACGGATCTGCAGCACTCACTGCTGCAATGTGGAGCCCTGCAGGATCCGGCCAGTTCGTTACACGCAGCAGCAAAATACAACCAGGCAGCTGCCACCCGGCACGCACCAAACCGAGCAAACGCCTTGAAAACAGCCAGTGCTGCTCGCTTCCAACCTGTTGCCTTACAACAGGAGGAGTTTCTTCCACTTCAAGCCGATACGCCTCCTATTAATAGCAGAGCAAAGTCCAGTCCGGTCCAAGCTCTCTGGAGGAGGCAGGATGTGAAGCTGGATGATGCCAAAGGCTCTTCCATCATTTTTCTACATATTTCCACCCTCAGAAGGAAATCCTGCCCCAGGAAGATGGGTCAGGTTTGGGATGGGAAAGCCCTTGATTCGGGGCAGCCAAAGGAAGGAGCTCTGCAGAAGAACCCCCCCAGAGCCCTGCACGGCAGGAGCCGAGTCCACAATGGGGACAACGGAGGGGACAACGGGGGTGTCCCAGCCAGGTGTGGGGCAGGAGGCAGTGTGGGTGGGGGGATGTCAGAGCCCCCCTTTGCAGTGAGGTGCGACAGCCACATGCTCGGCTGCACAGGAGATGCTGAACTTCACCCAGCACCTGCGAAACGATGGGGTCGTGGGTAGGAGCGAGGGTGGGACCTTTCCACAAAGCCACCCACCGCTGCATCCTCCCCGGTGTTCCCACGCAGCAGCTCCGGGCCTCATAGCAGCTCCGACAACGGGGCCAAGACACCCAGTGCCTCCTCCGCTCCCCAGCCCCGGGGCACACCCGCGGTCAGACTTTCCGAATTACTCAACCCTCGCTACTCCAGCACCCAGCACCCGCCCCCGGGGCCAGGTTTTCTTGGTGCTCGGCATCCCCAGGGGATGCTGGCGGTCAGGCTCTCGCCGGCACAGCAGCTCCGGCACTCGGCTCCTATGCAAATCTTGGCTTCCTCCGTGGCGAGCGCCTGGCGCGGCGTTGGCTAACTACACGATGGCACGGGTGTACGTGCACCCAGCTGCACACCGGTGTGCTGGTAGCGATCCTGCACAGCCAGCGTGGGGGCTCAGCCAGGCACGGAGGGGCTGGAGCCCTATATACACTCAGGAGAGCTGAGCAATGTCAAGCACGACGCCTCCCCGGCCTCGGCACATCCCACGGCACCAGGGGAAGAGTCCTGCCTCCACAGCGGAGCTGGGATGGGCTGGCAAGCAGCAGTGCCGCCCTCTCTGCCCTCTGCCCTGGGCGAGCCGCAGGGGCCGGATCCTGCTGCTGTGATTGCAGCTGTATCCCTGCCCCATGCTCCGCAGGGCTGTTCCCTGCTGTCGCAGGGCTCTCCCCCACCCCGACGCTTCCATGGCCGAACTGGCGGGGTGCACCGAGGACATGCAGCAGCCGGGGCACAACCCCCCATCCCCCAGCCACAGCGTCCTGTTGGGGTGCAGGGGGCCTGGGCAAACCCAGCCCAGTCTGCAATGGGAACCGACTCCTTAGGCTGTTCAGCCCTGCTCTGCCGGCAGGATTTACATGCTGTGGGAGAGAGCCGCAGTCCAAGGACACGCCACAGACACAGGCCGGACACACACAGCTCCTCCAGAGCACCCGACACATAGGGAAACACCTCACTCGGGACGTGGCCACAGATGCTGCCACTGTGACAACCCCGATGGTCCTTCCCCACGGCTCAGGATCGCAGGACCCCCAGCCTCGCCGGCACCCTGGCCTTGCACACACCTCCCCTGCCCCACAACCCGGGGTGCCGGCGTGCACCCGCTGTGTTCACATCCTTGGTGTGCATCCAGGCAACGCTCGCGCACACACACGGAGCATCTACTTACACTGCAGCATGCAAGGAGGGCTGGCGCCCGGCTACATGGCTGCTGGGCTGGAAAGGCAGCTCCTTTCGGCTCCCGGCAGCGGCGCGGAGCCTCTCCCCGACCTCACTTCACTTGGTATTTAGGAGGGTGCTCCCAAGCCGAGGTGGGGCAGGCGCCTCGCCGGGGCGGTTAGCCCGGGAGAGCCGGGTGCCCCATTTGCCAGGCAGGTTTCCCTCACCCCACGGCTCCCCGCTACCTCATCCCTCCCGCTTCGGGAGGAAAAGATTGATTTTTCTTGACCACACTGATGCTAGTTCACCCTGGCCCAGATCCTGTGAACAATTACATCTGTGCTTGGCCTTACACACATGAATAGCTGCGGTTAAGTCAATATATCTCCTTCGCTTAGGGGTAATAGCTCGCATATCTCTGGAGTTTACTGCTAAATACAGGCATGAGCATTTCTGCAAGTTCAGGATCCAGAGCTCTGTACCGCAGGGGCAGAGGGAGCATCGCCGCTCGCTGCAGCATGCCCAGCATCCTCAGAAGTGCTTTCTGCCCCCACGCACCCTACCTAGAGCCCACGCCAGCACCCTGGCTTTGGTGGGACCAGCTGACCCTTCCCGACCGCAGACGAGCGCTGGCTTGTCCCTGTCCCCGTCCCCATCCCCATCCCTGTCCCGGCGGGGGGGGGGACGACTCTGACATGATGGGAAAGAGCAGAACTCCCAGCCCTGCCTCTCTACTTTGCTGATGGGCAACTTTGCAATTTGACGGGGATCGTTTCATTGTTCTGCTCATAAAAATAACCC
>VFFE01007207.1:654635-677183 GCA_008921705.1 Burhinus oedicnemus
GCGCGGAGCGGGGCCATCTCCCGGCGGCCCGCCGCATTGCACAGCGTCGGGGGGCCGGGGGCGAGGCGGGGCTGGTCCCCCGGTGCTCCCCCCCTTCCCCCCTCCCCGCCGGCTCCCGGCTTTCCCGTACGTATCCCCGGGACTCTCCCCGCATCCCGCCTCGCCCGGCGGCACGATCGGTGGGCGATGAGCCGCTCCTGCTCCTTTGCCGGCCCCCTCCACCTCCCCAAAACGCTGCAGCCCCATCCTCGGGGACACCCCTGGGGTCCCCATCAGCACCCGCTTCCCGGCGCTTCCCACTGGGCTGGTACTTCTAGGGGTGCGGGTGCTCCTCCGTACCCCTCCGGGGAGCTGCAGGAGGGTGCTGAGACACCCCACAGCACCCCACTTGGGGTCGGGGTGTTCCCGTTTGCTCCCCAGAGCCCCCCCCCAGCTTGGAGGGGACACGGTCCCACCCGCAGCCCCCCGGGCTTGGGGGACGAGCAGGGGCAGAAGCAGCTGCACAAGCACATTGTGGGTAACAGATGTGCCGGAGCCATCGCAGCGGTCGCTGTAATTTGTTTTTGCAGGCAGCTGGCCCTGCCAGGCTCTCGCAGACAGGGGTAATAGTCACCTCTGAAACCCCAGAGCCGCGAGCCACGTTGGGAGGGCTGCGGGTCACAGCCTGTGGTTTGGGTTTAGTGGTGACAGAGTATTACCCCAGCATCCCTGCTTCCCTGAAGATCCCCAGGGGATGGGAGGATGGAGGTTGTTGCAGGATTCACCATGCCATGCGGGGGGAAGCCGGGACTCAGGGGTCCCCCAGTGCAGCTGGGCACCCCCGGGCCCCATCTCCCACCAGGCCCTGATGGAAAAATGGCCCCGATCAGCACCGCGTCCACCTGTAAAACCCCACGGGCTGCACCCACCCTCCCACGGGAATCGTCACCCACAGTGTGGGCTGCGGGTCGGCTGGAGAAATCCCGCTAATTAAACACACCCCGATATCCCCTGTGCTGGGACAGATTATTCCCAGTCCTTTTTCTCTTCCCGCTTTGCTGAACCCCCGGTGAACCACCCCAGATTTCTCCAGCGCTGCCCTCCCAGCCGCATTGAGCTTCGCTGCAGGGAAGGGGGACCCCCGGGGGGGGCACACCCCGCCCGATAGCCCACGCTGCGAGTGTCCGTGGGGGTGCGGGAAGGAAGGTGCAGGCAGTCGTGCAGCCCAAGGGTAGGGAGATGTACAGGCAGCGCAAAATTTGTTAACAGAGCCCGGATAGCTCAGTCGGTAGAGCATCAGACTTTTAATCTGAGGGTCCAGGGTTCAAGTCCCTGTTCGGGCGTAAAGTTCTTTTTCCACCCCCGTGTCTCCCCACTAGTAGGGTTTTTTTTCCTCAAAAGCCTTTTACACCCGTGGCAGGAGCGGCTTTTCCCGCCGGAGGGGTCCCGGCTGCGCACCTGGATGGGAAATTAAGAAAAAAAAAAAAAACAAAGCAAAGGAAAAGGTTAAGCCGCCCGAACAGGGACTTGAACCCTGGACCCTCAGATTAAAAGTCTGATGCTCTACCGACTGAGCTATCCGGGCTCTGCGAAACGCTCTCCCGAGCCGTTACTATGACCGCGCGCGAGCATGGCGAGGCTCGCACCGGGGTTGGGGGGGTTCCTACCGGGCTGGGGAGAGGCACCGGGGGGCTGCTACCGGGGCGGGGGCGCAGCCCTGTTGGGGCTGGAGGTACGGGAGGGCTGGCGTTGGCCTGGAGGAGGGGGGGTGCAGCTCTGTACCTTATGAAGCGGTTCCGGCGTGGGGGGCTTGCACCGGGCTTGGAGGGGGGGGCTGGCTTACACCGGGCCGGGGAGGGTGCTCACACCGGGCTGCAGGGACGCGGGCTCCGTCTTACAGCTCGGTCCTCCACCGCGGGGGGGCGGGCGCGCTCCCCGCCCGGGGATTCCGTCCTCTCTAGGGGCAACTTCCGGTGCGCTCTATGGCGCGGCCCCGCCGGGCCGGGCAGCCATGTTGCCTGCGAGGGGAAGTGGCGGCCCGGAGCCCCGCTAAGATGGTGGAGAGGAGGCCTCGGGGGGCGTAGGGGCCCGTCCCCCCCACCCCACCCCCCCCGACCCCGGGCTGCGGGGCGACCTGGGGCCCATGGAGCAGCTCTAGGGTGAGCCCGCCGCGGGAGGCCGGGGCTCGGGGGCGCAGCGCTCCGGTGCCGAGCGGGCCGGGGGAGCGGGAAGGGCGGCCGGGACCGGGGGTTGAAGGCGGCTGAGGGGCCAAGAGCTTTTCCGGAGCACACGTTTTGCTTTCTAAGCTTTTGTATACCCGATGGTTCCATGCAGCATTGATAAGTTTGGCAGCACTTAGAGTAAAAGTTTGAGGGATGTGATGTGACCTGACTACAGCAGGGAGCTGACCGGGACTGTGTCATCTTTCACACCATGATTTTAACCTTAAACCCTGCCATGCTTTTCCGAGGCAAAACGCTGCCAGAGGCTGGGCAGTTTTACGGTTGGAACTAGCTGCTCTGTTCACTGCAGTATCAACAAGAAGGAAGTATTTTCAGGGAGGGATTAATAACTCAAAAGATCAGCTGTGTAACGTTTCACACTTATTAAACAGGTAGACCTTAAAAGATGATCCCGAGTTTCTAGACTGATCAGTTCTGACACATCCCGTTTTGGATAGTGCACAGTTTAGGGCTGTAACACAGCGTTAAAATGAGCTGTAATAAACCTACAACTATCCAAGACGTAAATTTGACAGCAGCAGAATTTAATAGATGGAAATGATGGACTTTTAGAGAAGATATAACAAGTGAGATTGAAAGGGCCGCTGAAATATGGACACAATGTTGGTATGAGAACTCGGCCCGGTTCCTGCTCAGGTGTTTGTTCATGTCACGTTCTCCAGCAGCTCCAGGTTGCCGCACGGCCAGCGTCGGTGGCCCTGCTGCAGGCAGGGTGGTGCGGGCTGTTCCTGCCAGGTAGGTTGGGTGCCAGGTAGCGCCCTGGCGTTATACTTATTGCCAGGAGACTGAACGGGAAACGTGCTGATCAAAAAAGCATTAAAATTTATATCCCGAGTGCCTGCTTCTTCAGAAGTGTACCATGGACTCTCAGTGGCAAACACATGTAATAGGACTTCTGAGTGAACGCTTGTATATTTAGCAACTCTGCTAGGAGTAGAGCAAAAGCCCCTAAGTGTTCAGCGATACGCGAACTTGGAAGTGAAACATGACATAGCTAGTCCTACTGAAGATGTGGCTAAAATAAGGGCTTTTCTCATTTTTCATTGCTGCAAAAAATAGGTGATTAGCAGCTTCAGTTTGACTCATCGATTCTAAAGTACTTGGCTCAACACTGAAGAGAAGGAAATCTACAGCTAAGCTGTAGACTGCGGTGACAGGAACAGTCGGCACAGTCACTTCAGGCTATTAGATAGCCCTTATGTGATAAAGCAGCTTGTTTTCATGATCTAACTACTTCTTGCTCCATGGTTGAATGCGCTAAAATAGTGATATTGATTTGACATTCCCTTAAGGAAGTATCTGCTATTGGGAAAAGTGACTCCAAGAAAAGCCTGATTTCATCTGTTAAAATAGAGGTAAATGGAAACAGGGGCATGTGCACTGGGGTGGAAGTGCTGGCCCGGTCCAGACACCATCAGCAGCCAGTACTGTCGGCAGCAGCTGATGTAGGGGGATATGCAGAGCAATTTGCCAGTGTGCCTTTTAAAATTTAAACTATCAGTTTTGTTTTTCCTCTTAACTTTTTCCTCTTTTGTACTTAACTGGTTTTGCAATAAAATGAGTGTTGCATAACATTTGTATTTGTTAGCTACTAACATTTGTCAAAGATTGGCTAATTTTGGTGCGTTATTGGCAGACCTTTGGGGAGCAGCACAAAATTTGTGGCAGATGCATCATGTCAGCAACAAAACTCATGTCAGGTGAAATTCAGAATTAAAATGTTTTTTGTATTAGAAGATGTAGGTTTTACTCTGGAGCAGTAGCCAAAAAGGAACTCTTTAAAATCAGTGTTTAATGTTAAAACTAGTAGCCTTGCCTTTTGTTGCCATAAGTAATGCATTGAGGGACTTCTCCATAGTGAAACAGGGCTTTTCTCTCCATACTTTTCCTAGCAGAGGATATTGTTCCTGATTGAATGCCAAGTCACTTTCAAAGCAACGATTTAGAGCACTTGACTGAGCATGGGACAGCAAAAGTTGAAGTCAGGCAGTCTATAAAGTCTGAAATGTGTTAAATCACGTAATTCACAGCCCAGTTTTCTCTCCTCCTGCTGCCACTTCCCAGCCAGAAGCCCCCAAATAACCAGCCAATGCTTGCAAGGTCTCATGGAGTAAAATTGTGACAAGGTGGCACTTGTTGGGAGGTGGTAGTGGAAGGGCAACTGATGTTTCCTTGTCTGGCATTGTGCAGCTCTCAAAGGACATGTGTGAACTTGTTGGGAACGCAGTGATGCAAGCAGGTGAAATGTATGGCCCAGAGAAATGTAGAAGCATGGTGACAGCATTGATGGAGCTAAGGATGTCATAAGGCATGGTTTGCAGGGAGGAGTGAGAGCATTTCTGTGGTAAGCCAGGTGAGATGGGGGGCAGGAGGACTTGCAGGCGTGAAAACTCACAGGGACTCACACTGATAGGGACAAACCTAATTAGCTGTGGCTCAATTGTCAGATCAGTGCTGGTTTAAAGCCTCCCCTCCAGGGCTGCTCTCTGCATGATGCTGTATGTGAGACTGCAGTTTTGTTTTCAGTAGAAATTTTGCTTTATTTAAAAGCATTTAAAAGGATGATACTGAGGACAAGACTTAAATGTCAGATCTTAACCCGCTGTTGAAGTGAGCCATTACACAGTCCACACATACACCGAACAATAACATCTAGTTTACACTCCCTGCTGTATTTTCACTTTGCACAGAAGTTAGAAACTGTTCTTTCCTTAAAAGGAGACTTTAAAACAAAACCTGAACTTGAATTAGAAGCTTAGCTTCAGCTTCGCAGACACTGCTGTCAGAAGTCTGTGCATTCTCTTCTGGATCTGCTAAGATCTTTTGTCTCAAGCCTTACCTTCTGCAAGCATCAAAAGCTGTGGTCTGGTGGGGTTTTGATCACTTAAGAGAAGGAACTTTTAGTCACAGAACAGGCAGATGACTTGTTCCTGTAGTATGCATGACCATATAAAGTGTTCAAATGGAAAAAATTGTTACTTCATGACTATTATGTGATTCATGGTTTCCTCCAAATCATTACTCTTGTCCAGTGTAATTTTCTTACATGTATAGCTCCAAAGCTATAGAGGGGAACAGTGGTAGGTTCACTGGTGCTTCTTTCAGTTGGCTGCAAATTGGTTTAGACGCTGCCAGGGTTGTGGGCTGAAATATTTGGCATAAAATAGGTGGGGAAAATAGAGTTGCAGGGGAAAGTTAAATAGGGCTCACTGAGCAAAAAGCTTCTCGGTTCTCTAGGAATTTCCACCATTTGTGTTTCTGGCCAGCCTGTGTACAGAGGGTGGTAACATAAGTGAGATTTTCGGTCTTGGCAGGACAATGACTGGTGGCTGCCTCCGTAAATCTTGTGAGTAGCTGCAGCCTAGACATGTTTTAGAGCTTGCATGCTTAGGAAGATAGCATTCAGTAATCTCAAGATTAATTACTAATTAAAGGAAGTTAGCATTACTAAGAATCAAACTTAGTAAAAATACCATTTATTTGTAAAGACTGGAGGCAAGGCACTAACTTGCCTGTCTTTCTCTAGTAAAACCAGTATTGAAACAGTTAAAGTCATCTTTAGTTGACTCTCTTAACCCAGGGGTAGCAGAGCCCCTTTCCAGGAATGCAGGGTGGAGAGGAAGTCCACTGCTTTCTCCCTTTTTGTCTGTTTTTCACACCAACTCAAGCTCTTATCACAAGCTGATGTATTTAGTGACTCCCTCTCCTGACTAGATGAGTTGGAGGCAGGAGCGGTTTTTGAAAGAGCGACTCAGAGCCCAGAGCATCAGCAGGAGCAGGAGCCCAGCCAGGCATGCAGAGCTCCTGGGGAGGCTGTGCTGAGCACCCCCGGGGCTGCTGGAGTTACTCTCCTGCGCAAGGAGCCGCAGACTCTTCTTGGCAAGACTCTTCTTGCCTGAGAAATCGAGGCGGCAGCTGGCCCATCCTAGAGATACTCCTTATAGCAGAGAAGTTCAAGGTTGGTAAGTTTGTCTGCAGCTAGTACAAAGTACGGCACAGCTGGTAAAGTGTAAAGGATCCTGTGGGTGGTTTGTGTTGCAATGTGCTTGGCATGATCAAGTAGCAACCTTGGTTAAAATTTAAGACTGGTAATAGGGAAGTGGTTTTAGCTGTTATAAGTCACTTATTTTGAATTACTACCTAGATCTGGTCACTATCAATGTTATTTACTAAACTTGAACATTTGATATGCTTTAATCAAGCTTTCCTAAACATTGAGATATGTTTGATCTTTGAGAATGATTTTATTCCTGATAGTGCCTTACTTCAGAGAAATGTAATGCTTTAAGAACTACAGAAGCCTCTAACAAAGTCACTGTAAGACCCTTTTAATAGATGGGGCAGGGGAGGGATAGGGGTTGAATGGTTACAAGTGGTCAGTAACTTGAATTGGTGCTAAAGCTCAGATTTTTGTCATTGCTGAGGTTTCTGCACTGTCCGCTAGATAGATGTTCAGCCTGTTTTGTCTACATCTAAAATGTTTGGTTACATTCCTCAGGCATAAGTCTGGTTATTTTGCTAGTATTCACTTTTTAATATAGCTAATCTTACTGGCTCACATCCTTTATAACTGACGTAGTAATAACAAATTCATTTACTATATCTGGAAAATTCTGTGAAAGACAATTTAGATATTGCTTTGAAAGTTTTTGCTTTCACATTTCCAAATCTAATGTAAACTACTGTATGGGTTAAAAGTTGTCAGTTCTTCCAGCTTCCACACAGTAAAAACTTCCCTGCAGTTGCATCTATGTAGGCAGGTTCAGGAGCAAGTCTTTTTAGCTCATCTTATGCTCTAGCCTAAAGTTTACCAAAATGGCAGTTGCAACGCTTGTTTTGGTGTTGCCTGCAGAACTGCAGCCAGATTTACATCGAAATTGGTATTTTATTGTAACTAGATCCAGGGACACATAACAATTTTACAGGTATATTGGTCTGAGCTTTAGTACCATGACTAGGAGGTCAAGACTTAAGTTCCTTCTCCAGCAGGTTCAAGTTTGTTTTTTTTTTTTTTTCAGTGGCTAGTTAAATTTACACCATCCTTTCTCTTTATATTTAAAGAAGTTTTCAAACCTGTTGTGTGGGGTAGATTAAACTGGATTGTGCCGTGAACGTGAGTCATTACAGATCATTCTGCATATAAAGCTGTGCTCTTTGGGTGGATACTGAAACTGATAGGGCTTGACAAATTCAAATAGCTGCAGGACTTCCCCTTTTGTTCCTTTCCAGGAAAGGATCATTTCACCAGCTCACCCAGTAATGCTGTTAAAACTGTTAATTTCTAGCCTGCATCTAGTCATTTGGGATGAAGGCTGCAGCAGCTTTAGCAGGTTTTCAGCTCTTGGAGAAGCAGGTGGGGAATGTGTTAATAGTTGCCATCAGCACTGGCTGCCCCTACTTTTGGGCTTGCTGTCTTGTGAAGATTTCCATTGTGGTTGATTGTGACTCAGCTTCTCTTCCCCCCCCTCCTCTGACTCAAGGATTTCACTATGTTAAGGGTTTGCCAGCAGCCTGATGGAGACTGGCAGTTCCCCAAGTTCCTCACCATGCTCTGCCACTCCTAGAGATGGGCCCTCAAAGCATCCTGGGTGCCACAGCAAATCTGTCCCAGTTGTTCTCATGTGGCTCTTTGTCAGGCAGCTGGGTGCAGCTCAGGTAGGACAAAGCAGATCAGTTTGGACAGAGCAGGTGAGGGGCACGGTAACATTAGCATTACACAGTAGTCCTTTAAGATATGCATGCAGGGCTAATTTTAAACACTGGTTTCCTGAAGCTTCTAAGAAGTGGAAGTGGTTAAATTCAAGACCAGGTTTCTCAGCTTAATTGGTACATCACCCTTCTCATTTACAGGTTTGTACAATAAACAGCTAATCACTGCCAGAATGACATCTTCAAGCTCTGCCCAGCATCCAGCAGCTGAGAATGCCTGCAGAATCACACTTGGACAAGTTAACCAGGTAATTATCTCTCCCACTTATCTTCACTGCTTTCTTCTCACTAAAGCAGTGATTTCTTCCATCAAATCAAAGCTCTCCCAAGTACACTTAAGTAATAAGAATTTAGCCTGGTGGAGTAGGGCTTTTATCCTGAGGAGTTGTGTTAGCTTTCACTATCAGATCAATGATTTATGAATATTTTAAAGGGGGAGGAAGCAAAAAAGCAGTTAAAACTGGTCATACAAGAAATTTTATAATGCATATTTTTGTGCTGAACCTATACTTGAAGAATTCCTCATAGTGCTGGACTCCTGTGAGAGTTGTACTGGGGCTTTGTAACCTTCTATGCTGGACTTTGTCTAGTCAGTAATGCATCCCCGTGCCTTTTTTGACATCAACTTCGGTCAGTATTGAACATGTCGTACTCCCGTTATCAACTATTCCTAGAGTGGCCCTGGAACAAAAGGTACTTGCAGCTGTGAGCCAAGGCCAACATGGCAGGCATATGGTTTGAGTATGGCTCAATACCATGTTGACAGCCAGTCAGGGAAACTTGCAAACAATAACAGTAAAAATCTAGTCTAAATATCAGAAAGGTTTCTCCAAGCCAGGCATCCGACCTTCTAGAGCCAGTTCATTGTAAAAAGCATTTCCACAGTACAAGGGGATGTGGCAGGACTGGAAATGAGCTGATGGAAAGTTGAGAGCACCTCCCATCTGGGGCTTAATTTAGAACCCATTTGAGGCTTAATTTAGAAGCTTTGAAATGTAGCCAATTGCAGAATTGATGTATATGCTTATTTATTCAATTCACTCTGCATGAAAAAATAAGTAAATAGGCTCTGATATTAGTAGCAAAATATTGATTGTCAACAGTCAGTGTCCTAGGCAGTGTGGAATAAACACTTCCATTTTGGCTCTACTGTAGTAGCTAAGGGCCCATTTAAAGTGATCAAGCTAACTAGCTTGCTTCTTTAATCAGAAAGAGATGTATAAGGAGTTACTTATCCATTTGAGAGTGGTCATTAGAGAAATGAATGAATGCAAACACATAATTTCATCTTATTAAAAATCATGTGCTGATAGAAGCACTTATTTGAGTTGTGCTGAGCTTTTTCCTAGTGCAAAAGCTGTTCTTGAGAAGAGACTTGGGGCTGGACACAAGCTGTTCTGTGTGAGCTTGAAAATGCATTTAACAAACGTAATAATGAGAAAACAGGCAGCCCAGACACATTCGCAGAGGAGATTATTTTTTCACAATATTAGAAAACAGTGGAACAAACACCCTGCCAAGATACCATCTGATAGCTGAGTGACAAATTACAGTTGTGACAAGCAACCAAAACTTGCTCTTACCTTGCACAGGAAAATGGTGCTGCAGCTCAGGCTGTCTCTCAAGGAGATGCTGTAGGGCTGCTAGCAGGCTCTGCTCCTGGGGAAAGGAAGGGAAGATTGCAATTGCATTTATATAGGCAGAAAGGAAGGGTGGGTATGAGACACAGGTGAACCCACCTAACATTGATTGGTAAGGGCCTTTACTGCCTAGCATGGATTACATGCCTTGAGAAAGCATGAGCCTCGTCAAAGTGGAAACAGCAATGAATATCGTGTGCTGAGGACTGGACCTTCTGTCCTGTGACAGACTGAAATACCTTGCTGTATTAGCATCTGATAGACAAGGAGAACAGAGCTTCAGTGTGGGAAACGTGCATTAGTATACAATATTGTACACAATTGTGTAGCGTTCAGAGAACAGTGAGAGCTTTCTGACATTTTTGGAGAACATAAGGCATCAGATCATGTGGTGGCACTCTCCTAGGAATTGTTAAAATTCTTGTGGAATAGATGAAGTAGCAATGTAGGGGGGAAGTAGCTATTTAAAACTTGCTGCTGTTTTGAATAGCATCATCTGTCTCCTCTGCTACTCAGAGCTGTGCAAGTGTGTGGGTGAAACCTAAAGGGGTTGTGGAGCAGTTGCATCGTGCTTTATATTTTCTATAATAAAGATTTTGGTTGATCAGTGAGATCCACAGAACATACATGTTCTGATCCTTGGTGTTAATTAACTACACCTTGTGTTTAATGCAGTCTTATGTGTCTATTCATGGATCCTAATAAATACGTGCTCCCTAAGGTCTGTACAGAGCAGACCCGATTTGTTCACTGCATTAATTGAGAAAATTCAGGCATGCTGCTCTTGAAGTGGCAATCTGAATGCACCATCATTGCTCCTAAATATATGACTCAGTACGTTTGGTTAGTCACTGCCTAGGACTCCATACCAAGGGTCTGAGTTTCCAGTCTTCCCTCGCAGGATGAATGACATCAAAGTTAATGGGACAATGTGAGTGATTAAAGCCTTTAGAGCTGGCTGCCCAAATTCCTTGACTTTTTTTGTCTTGCACTTGAGTCAGAATGATTGTGCTGATTTCCAGTCCTTCTAACTTCTTTTTAAGCATTTGTCCATGCAGATTACTTGTAAAAAAGAATACCAGCCTTCAGCAGGTTAGCCTGAGGCAAGCAGTGTTTCCCCACGACCTACGGTTGTCAGCTCTGTGCTTGGTGTGAGGCTTACGCAGGTTGACTTGGGCAACTTGGGTTTGTTAGCTGTGATATGCAGGCATGCACGGCAGGGTGACCCACTTTCTCTCAGCAGGGCACTGCTTCGTGTCATTCAAACAAAACTCTGTGCTCTTGTGTTTTAGGTGCGACCCAAACTGCCGCTTCTGAAGATTCTGCAGGCTGCAGGTGCCCAAGGTGAAACCTTCACGCTGAAGGAGGTGGGCTCAGTTTCGAGGGACTGAAACCGTGCCTGTCCCTGGTTGGCTGGGAGGTGGCTCTTTGTGGGGAAGGAATGGGACTGGCTATTAATTTTTCTGCACTTTGAAGCCTTATCTGCAAAATAGGGATACCTTACCCGTAGGGCTGTTGTGATTTGATTGCTCACAAATTGTCTTGAGAGCCACCGGAGGAATTGGCATAGGAGTGTGAAATATTAAAGAAAATTATTTATTCTGGAAAATCAGAAACCTCTTTGCAGAATGGAGAGATGGGATAGCCACATTCCTGAGAGAGTGTAGGACATTCTGTTCAATTGTCTTGCTCTCTGCTCAGTGCATGAAAGCCTTAAAAATTGGATTCAAGTTGATATTTTTCTTTTAACTTTCCTTTGAAATGGCTTGTCAGCTAAACCTGAGACCCCGTGAATTCATTTATTTTAAGATTAAAATGCAATATGTGTACAAGATTAAAAAAATGACACTGACTGTGATTTAGAGGAGTATCCTGTCTGCAAAGAATTAAATGCAGTGGTTTTTCATTATGTATGTGTCAAATATTCCTGCAGAGCCCTGTGACTTATTTTAAACACTTATGCATTTAAATAACTTATTTAGCTTCTAAAAATTTTTGCAAAAACAAATTGAATGGTTTAAATGGGGAGAGTTGAGTATTAAATGCAGGTTACTTGTATAGATTAACATTTTAACACAGTTAAGGCAGTTTTTTCTGCAGTGAATGGAGTACTGTTAGCAACTTTTTGGTGACACTGTCATTTAGGAGGGTCACTTTGGTGGGTAATGGGGGGTGGAACCTGCCTATATTGTGCTTAATGCACTTTGCTTTCTCCTCTTGTACTCTGGATTCTTCACTGTAGCTGGCAGTGTCCCCTAGCTCTCAAAGGATGGTTCCTCTCCATCCTTCTTTGTGATACTAATGCACTTATTTTTGCATCTTGCAAACTGTGTCCTGAGGAACAGCAGTATAAATGTGGTCATCTTTTAGTAATAGCTTACTCTTTTAACTGGGCATGCCTTCTGCCTTCTCCGCACCCATTTCCTTCTCCTCTTTGCTCTGAGTTGAACAGCAGCGGTCTCCATCTGCAGCTCTCACTGAGGGAGACTGCCCAGATAAGTGTTATCACCCATGTCGTTTCATTTTAATGTGGGGTAACAGAGTGACTGCTACTTGTCCGTCTTTGACTGAGTTTTCCTTCTTGTCAGGGGTGAATAATTACAAACCTTATAGCAGTATGGTAAAGCGTAACTCTCCCATGGTTGGGAGGCACCAACAAGTTGCAGATGTGCACAAAAAGCAAGTACTATTTGACTAACACTGTATAGGGTAGCGGGAGGCAAGTGTCATAAACTAAAGCGTATTTCCAGGGTCTTTGGTGGTTTGGTTTCAGCTGCAGATATGGCTAATGGCATGTTATGTATCCACAGGTTATGCATTACCTAGGACAGTATATAATGGTGAGGCAGCTATATGACAAAAGACAGCAACACATGGTCTATTGTGGAGGAGATCAGCTGGGAGAACTGCTGGGACTGGAAAGCTTCTCTGTAAAAGATCCAAGGTAGGAAAAAGTCACCTTTAATGTATGTTGTATTACAGAGGTTGCCGAGGCAGGGGGCTCTTGGTGTTACTGTTTCTGTTCACTGTCGCATAAACCTCTGTGAATACCAAGTGCCCTGCTCAGTGGCTTGTTGGTAATGCATTCGACAAGTTGGAGTTGAGTTCCTTTGTTCTGAAGAGCCAGTTCTGAACGGTGCAGGCAGTGAGCTGCTTGAGGTGACATCGTTTCCCCTTTTTATTTCTGCACCTTCTCAGGCCCTTGATCTCAGACTTAAGCTAAAATCTGCATCCTTCAGTTAAGTTCTGAGCTAGCCTTCTCTGTAGCAGGCATTTAGGAGTGGCAAACCCTGCCCCTGCAGTTTCCGCTGTCTCTCTGGATAATAAAAGAGAATTTCTGTCCCTGGTTTAAAAGTGTAATGCTGTTTGGTTTTGTGATTATAGTCAACTGTTGCCTTCTTTCCCACAGCCCAGTCTATGACATGTTGAAACGGAACCTGACTTCTGCTGCAATGGCAGGTAGGTTTGTCACAGTACGGGCAAGTATATTCAATGTAGTGTTGATGTAACTTTGGTAAGTAATGATATACAGAAGAGAGAAATGTTTCTGAAGTTTGAACAAACTGCTAATGAAGGATTTGACAAGACAATCTCTTGAGTATGTGTCTTTCTGTGTGTCCACCATCTGTAGCTGTGATATGAGATCAGTTAGCTGTTTGAGTAACGTGGCTGCCTGTAACCAATGGCCAAACTTCGGAGCAGCAGGCACACTCTATCTGGAAGCACGCTGACAGAGCTAAATACTGTGGATGTACAAATCAACGTGGCTAAAGTATCCCATCCAAATCATTATTGATTTCTCAGTCTTTTCTCAGTTTCATAACATGCTGCGACTTCTTGCTCTCAGCTCATTTTATACTTTCATAGTCTTGAGACTGAATGTAAGGGTGCTGGAAACCCAGCCTAGTTCTGCAAGCCAAAAAGGTCTGGACTTTAATTGAACACTTGAACCTTTAAAGGTCACTGTTACTTTCCCAGCTCATAAGAGAAATCAAATCTATCTACATGAAAAGTCCTTCAGTCATAAATTAATATTTATTCTTAAATTAATCTCAGCTGATGGCTTCCTTGCAGCCAGTTCCCATTATATGGCTGGTAATCTTCATTTGAAAAAAAACTGATGAAACCACAAGTGTGCAAATCATGAGGGAGCTGCACCAGGAGAGTTGTGGAGTCTGGTGCTGTACTTCCTGGGGTCTCTAAGCAGATAATACAGACTCAGTTCTTCATAAGGGCTTAGTCTGTTTTTGCACACCTACATAAAAGCTTGTGCAAATTTAGAAACTGAGAAAACATGGCCCTAAACTGCTTAGTCATCTGCTTTGAGCCATGTCTTGGTGCCTGTGAGGTCCCCCTCCTTTCTCTATTTATGTAGAAGAATCTTCCTAAGTGGACCCTCGTCTAAACACATTACCTACAGAATAACTGTGTGAGTGCTGTTTCCCTCGCTGGCGATGCCCTGGCCTCTTCCCTATAGGCATTGTATGTGGAGAGCAAAGGATCCCAGCGAAACACTCTCTCCTCTGCTGCCCTGTCCCCTTCTGCTTGGTGTGTGCGTGTGGCTGGGTGTGCGTGTCGCTGGGTGTGCGTGTATGGTCCAGTCATGGTGTAACTATTTTTAAACCTGCCAAAGGAAATACTCTTCCTTTAGGGAGATGATCACTGAGTTATACCACTGTGCCTGCATGTGTATGTATGTGACTATGAAACGAAACAAGCTTGGCAGACCAGACCTTTGACAAATACGCAGGAGGGATGGCCAGGTATTTTTTTTTCCTTCATCACAAGACAGGAATAACTAGAAGTGCCATAGGGCTTAAAGAGCTCTTCATGTTTCATGTTTTGTAATAGCTGCTTGTATTCATTAGGCAAATCAGTGCTTATCAGCACATCATTTTGCAGATTATCTCGGCCACTTTTAGGTACACTTGGAGAAAGAAAAATGACTGCACCACATCTTGATAATAACGACTAAGCTCTTACAGAATGCTCTTTATCAGATGGTGTCCTTACTTGGCTAGCTTTCACTCTACATGTGACTGACATGCAGTGTATTTAGGAATACCTCACTTCAGAGGACATTTTGTGTAGTATACAACGGCTTCAAAAAAGGAAGCCTTCCAATAAGTAAACACTGTCTTTCCACACAGCGTTTCAGGCTAGTTTGCAATATTTATAAAGTGTTAGAAGGGTAAGGCTTCACCTCGTCTGGTGTGCCTGCAGAGCCAAAGCAATTACAGATGAGCCAATTGGCTTCTGTTTTCCTTCAGGTATTAAATAATCAGTGACTGCAGAAGCTGTAGGGTGATGGACGGGAAGAGAGGAAAGCTGAACTAATTCATGGAGGGCAAAGAATATGGGATAGCGCCATGTCATTTTTGTGGTCCTGTATTTTGGCTCATTTTATGGACCACTTTGTGGTCCGCTTTTCTGCCTATAGCAGCAGTTTTCAGTGTCTTCATATCAGTGCCATGATTCATGGTGTGAATCAGACAGTTCATGTCTGCCTGGCATTCAGCAGGGAATTTCTCTGCTAAATTGAAAGGGGAGCAAGCAGGAGCCATCCTTGCATCTTTTGTTCTCTAGCAAGTCATTCTGTCTAAAGGGTAGACTTCCTAAGTGCAGCTCTCCTATTATGTAGAAAGATTTCTGTTAATTTGGTTGTTCTTGTTCTTGCTATTTAGGTTGTCCTTTTAATTAACTCATGTGGCTAGCATAATCATCAGGATTAAATTGTGTTATGGATGTGTACACAGTTACCCAGGAAAGAGCTTGCTGTGCATGGAATTTTCCCTTCTTTAGTCTAGGAATTGTTCTTCATGCCCACACCCTTTAAGACGTTTTTCCTGTCTCAGCATAAGCTGAAAGAGATGGTGTCTTCAGGTATTTCTAAAAATCTTACTTCTCTTACCTTCTTCAGCATGGATCTGATCCAGCCTTCAAGTGAGAGTCCCCACTCTCTGCTATTGCTCTACGTTTCTGCCTCCATGCAAACCTCTTGTGTAAAGGACCTAGAACTTGTGGTGGGAGGACAGCCTGTAGGAAAAAGAGTATAGTTTTTCACATTGGGAAGAAGGTCCTTGCATGCTGTGAGGTTTCATCAAGCTTCCTCTCTGAGAGGGCACAGACTCTCTATTCCATAGGCTAATGCCTTCATATGTACCTAGCAAAGCCTAGGGAATACTGGAGTAATGCCTCTCAAGGAAATGGCCAGATCTCTTAAGGAAGAAAGGGTTCTGTTTCTCTTAGAGGGTTACTTAGCGGTCTGCCAAGCCTGGCTCGTTGGTTGCTTGCTGAAGACCCTCTGTGTTGTGAGAATGGTTATTACCAGGGAAGGTTTTTTCTTTTGTTTTACCTGCCATCTAGATGCTGCACAGAATCTCGCAAAGGAACAGAGCGTCGATAAGCCAAGCCAAGACCAGCTGAAGGTAAACCCACTGCCTGGTGGTTTCTTTTGTTGTACAGAGTGCCCCTTCTCTGTACCTGTGCATGGTGGACTACCAGAACTTTGCGCTGCTTGGCTGCCAGGTCTTCACCTTCCTGAAAAGTTCTTGGAGTCCACAGAGCAGGGACAGAGTGACCCTTCTCTGTTCTCTTCATAACAGAGTACCAGTCTCTGAGCGCGTTTCTCTGGGGTGTAGCACTTCTAGTCCTCAGTTCCTCCAGCGTGCTCTGTATTTTCATGTCTTTCTCCCCTCTCTCCCATCCTCTCTCTGCATAGGAATTGCCAAATAATTAAGCTTTCCAAAATGTGTGAACAAGTTTTGTGTTTAGTAGGATTGTTTTCAGAAGCTTTCAGGCAGAATCTGAAACCTAGGAAAAATCTTTGCACATTCAAACTTGTTTCCAGGTATATTTTGGGAATAAGGTGGTCTGAGCCGGGAGGTGTCTGTTCACACTGGGGACCAGAGAGTCACAAAGATCACAGTATTACTGCATTAAAGATGGCAACTTTTGGACTTTTGCCAATCTTAAGATTTTTCCTAGGTTGCAAGTATATTGTTTGTGCTGATTACAGATGCATTAGCCTTCTTAAAGGGTTAATAGAATGTAGTTTTTGTTCAGAAACTTTTCGTAACTTCTTGGTCTTGTACTGCAGCTGGTGACTCGGAATGGAAGTGCTACATCCCCTTGTCCCTATAAGCTCTGATAGACTAACATCTGTTTTTTCCTTCCTTCATGCAGTTTAGCCAGCAAGAAGGTTCTGACACTTGCATCATGGAGGGTGAAAGCAATGCTTCTGCTTTGTCTACCTCAGAGCAAAAATGTGAGAATTATGAAGGTGAGTGCCAGCTTTTCTGCAGTAACACAATGTGTACAAGCTCCTCTGCTCCTTCTCCAGTGTGACATGTTGAGCTCTGCATCAGTAAAATTCAGGAGGAGAGTGTTGGGAGACTAATAAAAACCTATTGTGGAATACAATCTTTAAAAATCATTGTCTTATGTTAAAGATTGAGAGAACTGCAAATGTTTACCAAAGGTGATAGACGTGTTTTCTAGTTTGGATACTTGGTTTCATAAATAAACAAACTCTTTGAATAAAATGGCAGGTTAAGCCCCAAAAGAACATCTATCACTAAACAACGTCATGAAAAATCCTACAGACCTTGCTGAAGGGTATTTTAAATGCTGAAATTATACTTGTATCTATTTATCTTCCCAAGGGACTCTCTCCTCTGATTACAGAGAACACAGTCTGAGCCATCTGCAGTCATTACCTGCAAGCCAATCAGGGAACTGAATAACAATGGAATTTTTTTTCTATCCAGCTAAAGTGTAATAGAGCTCCTTCATATTTAGACATTTCCTTTGTTTTAATGTCTGGGGATTTCTTGCTGGTTCAGTCATGTGGATTTCTGATGTTACGGAAGCAATTTTCCCAGTTTTCTACTTTCTATTCTCATGTCATTCTCGTATCAAGGAACCTAATTTGTAAAACCAGATCTTCTTTGCAAGTATGGGTATTTCCAGATCAAATGAGAGCAGTAGACATTTTCCTGGCTGCACATACAAAGGAGGTAGAAACAGTCCTTGTCCTTTGAAACTCTTGGCACTGAAGAGAGATAGATTCAAGGTTATCTTGAAACTCAGACTGCTCAGTCTAGGATCATAGAATAAACTGCACAGGCTAAAAAGGAGACTGAAGCATGGGGTTACAGAGGATGGATTCTTACCTTCCTGCTTCCTATTTTGAGCCTGATTTCAGAATTCAGGAGCTCCCATCACTGGAAATTTGAACAAAATTCAAAGCAGTTTTTTTCTGCATCTTAAGTCAGTCAAGAAATCTACTCGGTGTTGACTTGGGTAGAGCTCTGAAAGAAGCGTTTGTGTTTTTGTATTGAGTTTTAAAAGCAAGGTAATGCCAAAGAGAACCTGTACAGTTACAGAGACACTGGTAACACTGGGATGCTTCTCTGACCTCAGATGGCTGTGCAGTGACTATTTTGCCAGGTTCACTCGGGTAGATACACGAGTACAGATGTGCGGCAGTTCTAACTAACATCCCAGTACACTCAGACAACACCCAAAGCTCTTAGCAGTAACTGGCTGTAAGAAGAAGCAAGAAAGATTTCTAAAATCTGATGGGGCCAGATTTTTCTCTGCTAGTCTCTTAAATAATATAGGTGTGGCATGACTTAGATTCTACTTGGCTCTTACAGACAAAGACTTAATAGAAAACCTCTCTAAAAGCAAGAAGCCTAAACTGGACCTAGTGTTTGAGGAATGGGATGTAGCTGGTCTTCCATGGTGGTTTTTAGGCAACCTCAGAAGCAATTACAAGTCCAGAAGTAATGGATCAACAGATATTCAGACTAACCAGGTGTGTAGACATTTTAAATAGGTGCACTGTATTCTCTTCTTCTCCTCTTTTGGGTTCCAAGTAAATAAAATATTCTTGTTCTTTCTTTCCCCTTCCCACTCCAGGACTTTCAGCCTCTCCCTTGTGTGTTCCTGTCCCAGCCTTTCACATCAGGTGGTTGGTTACCTTTAGTGTTCTTAAATAAACTAGGCGCTCTCTGAAGGCTGTGTTCAGCCATTGGAGGTCTGTCTGCACTCCACAGCATTGGTTGTATTTCAGGAGTTGCCCCTCTTGTGGGTTGAAAGCTGTTATGCGGTGTATATGGCTGTAGCGTGATGGCGAGCAGCTGTATGGCCGGCTAGCAAGGGGAATGAGCATAGTGCTGCTTGCAAAAAGGGGTGTCTTTGTGAGAGTAGTGAGCAGCCCCTTTCTCTCCCAGGGGTGACTGGAGAAGCTGCCCAGGGCCAAGAAGGCTGTTAATGAGGAAAAGGGGAGAGGCATTTGCTGTGGCGATGGCTGTGGTGCTGGTACTCCTGCTGCTGATAACCTGAACTCTAAGGGTCTCTTCTGTTTCTTTTCCGACAGGACATAGACACTGCCATTGTTTCGGATACTACTGATGACTTGTGGTTCCTCAATGAATGCCCATCGGATCAGAGCAGTGCTGCAGTCAAGGTGGAAATGGTTGACTGTGAGGAAGTGAAAGAAAGTGACAAAAAGGTACCTCTTCAAACAGCCGCGGTTCATGTGTTCCACAGGTTGGCCTTGTTTAGTTGATCTTCCGGAAGTGCAAAATCCTTTGCTTTTCATCTGCCTTTGATGCTGTGCTGATCTGGGAGGAGCTAGATCTATAACCATGCAGAGTTTAAACTGTTTAGAAAAGGCTGTCACTACTCCGTACGCGGGGTGATAGCATTCCTGTGTAGTCAGTCTGCTTGGTTTTTTGTTTAAATGCATGTATTTTCAAGGCACAAAATTAGTTTAAAACTAATTAAAACTCAAGCAGCAACTTTACTATATTTCTAGCCAATTATCTGCAAGACTAATGAATGAAAAGACTTGAAGAGGAAAATCTCAGTTTACATGTGTTAGTGTTCAGTATTAGATAGGCTGGCCTGAGTCTGCTAGCTGAGGTGGTAGTAAGATTGGTCACAAGAGTAATTAATCAGATGTTAAAGATATTAAAAGGATTGAGTTCATGATTTCTTCCATGGAAATTAGTAGGACCGCTCAGGTGCGTATGTGTTTGTATTTGTGTGATTCTTGTGTGCATCAGAGAGAAGTATGTGTCAAAGGAATATCGCCCAGCAATAGTTACTGACAACAGTCTGGAATAGATACTGTACATAAAATGGCTTTTCATTCATTTATAGAAATGGCTTAATTATCATGGGGATTATATAGTCATCTTAGTTTTGGTGTATAGTGCCAGGCACATCACAGAGGCTATCGCGCCCCTCTAACAACAATTCCACTCTTTCCAGGTGACCGAGGATGCATCTTTGCATGACTTTGAGGATTCGCAGTGCTTAAGTGATGACACAGATACAGAAGCTACTTCTGAGGTAGGCATCCTTTAGGTCAACGTTCCCTGCTTGGAGTGCACTGCAGCATGGCAGGGCTCTGTTAAATTCTAAACTGGGTGGGCATTGAGCACTGGCAGCCCATGAATGCTCTGACCCACCTGGTCCAGAGACAGCGAGTGTCTCTCCTGGCCACAGAGCACTCCTGGCACTTATGTGAATTTGGCCACTTTTTCTTGCAATGGGGGAGAATTTATACGTGCACTAGCTAGAGTGTTTTTTGACTAGGAGATTAGGGTCCTTGTTTCTACATTGTTTGTCCCTTTTGTGCAGGGTAATGTAGTGTCAGCATGGGCAGCCACTGGCTTTTTATTCATGATTTAACTTGTCCCTTCACACACCCAGGAAGTGAATGAAGATTAGGCCCTCAGTTTCTAGCATGGTCGGTCTAATGCTGTATGAAATAGTATTAACAATATCCACGCATGTTTTAATAAGGTTAATTCTGTGTTGTCCTCTGAAAGAAAATCTGGAGTATAGTCCTTGGAGAGGTTTGGAAATCTAAAGTAGGTGCTTTGTAATCACTGAAGTGCTTATATTCAAAAAAACACTTGTTAATGGAAATTTCTGTGTCGGGATCAGGATTCCATTGAGTCCTGGGTGTCCAGGCCAGCTCTGAAGCTGTCAGTTGTTTTGTGGTAGTCTCTGGGATGAGAAGAGAATCCACTTCCCATGTCACCCCATTTTTCTGAGATACCTGTATGGCCTTTGTCAGGAGGAGAGCCTGCATACCTGCTAGTGTAATGTTTTTGTCCTCGCAGTGCTTCTCTTAAGGACAGACCAGAGCTCTTTTCCCTGATTTAATGAAAAAACAAGGTGGAAAGAGAGAAAAAGCAGTAATTACTGGGTTGTCACTCCTCCCCAGTACCCCATTCCTCTTCTGAATTCCATCATGATAGATACTGAGGGACAGTAAGTTTGTGTTCTTTCTTCTGTCCTTTTTTTCTCCCAGTCCTGCAGGCTGCCTTCTGAGGTTTTGTTGTAAGACAGCAAAAGTATATCATGATATTCTTTGCAGCTGGTGGCACCAAAATTATTTAGCATAATTTTCTAGACTGTGCATGCATGAAAAATTAAGATGTCCCTGCCACTGGACAGCTGAATCGTAGCTCTGAACTTGGGCAGCTCTTGGCCTTGCTGTGTGGGATAAACAAGTAAGCTGCTATTAGTTGTGCGGATTCAACAGATGCTAAGTGATTAGTGAGTCCGGGAAATATATTCCTGACTGATTCCACTAGCTGTACCCTTGAATTTGGAGTGAGATACTGAAAATTCGATAAACTGCACAGCTTGAGAACATTGTATTCTTCCAGAGGCCAGGAGGAAGGAAGGACAGATTTTAATGCTTAAGAAAAGATCTGCAGCTGTGGAATGCACAGGGGTAGGCAAATTGTCCTTAGGCTTTCTGAGGTGCTAATAATCAAACTAGCAATCTTGCATTTGCAAGCTTATACCTGGTAATGTATGTCCTTTTTTGATGAAGCTTCTCTGCTGCTTTTTGTACGTAGAGGACATGAGTCGTACACAAGAATACACTAACTTGCTGTTTTTGTCTGCCTCAATCATTCCTCAGGACTGCTGGCAATGTACCAAATGCAAGAAATTTAACTCTCCAGGCAAACGGTACTGTTACCGCTGCTGGGCCTTACGGAAAGACTGGTACTCAGATTGTCCCAAACTGGCTCATTCTCTTTCTCTGTCCAACATTGATGCTATGCAAAACAAAAATGATGATGAAGGGATAGATGTCCCGGACTGTCGAAGGACTATTTCTGCTCCAGTTGGCCAACCCAAAGACCTGTACAGGGTAGAAAACAAATCACATGTAGATCCCTGCAGCTCTATTGAGTCTTTGGATTTGGCACGAGAATGTGAAAGCAAGGAGTCTCTGTTGTGTTTCACTGAGCATAAAAAGGAGGAAGAAATACAGTCTTTAGAGAGTATAAAAAAATTACTGAATCCTTGCTTCTTATGCCATCATAGACCACGGGATGGGAATATTGTCCATGGAAGGACTGCTCACCTTGTGGCCTGTTTCAAGTGTGCAAAGATGCTGAAGAAAAAGAGATCACCTTGCCCAGTGTGCAGGAAAGAGATTGAGATGGTGATCAGGATCTTTATGGGGTAGTTGTGCCAGTTCAGTCCTTCTCCAAAAGACAGCACACAGGTTTTCTTGCACTCACACAGACCCTAACTTCAGAACTCCGCTGGTGAATACCAAAGAGAATTAAGATTCAAATCTGACCCAGAACACTGAGGAATACTCTGCGTTAAATGAAGCAGCATCCACTTTTCAATGTCCATTTAAATTAAAGCCCATAGGGAGCAGGGAATGACCGGCACGTTGGTATCAATGCCCCAGCTTTGAAATTGTCTAAATCTTCTAATTTCAGCTCCGTGCTGTCACTAGGATTCTCTGTTCTGACAACTGGTCCTTGCAGAAAGCAAGTTTTGGAAAGAGATATAACTTTGGCTGTTGGAGTGGTGTTCTCCAGTAAGTCAAACCTGTGCAATGCCTTCTAAGGGGGGGGAGTTTGCAGCTGATACATATATATGCAGGGGTGGGAAAGAGGGTGGGTGGGAAAGAGGGTGGG
>VFFE01007207.1:677203-690834 GCA_008921705.1 Burhinus oedicnemus
AAAAAAAAAAAAAAAAAAAAAAAAAAAAAAAAGATAGTGCTCATACCTCGATGCTTCTCTAGGCTCTTTCCCCCTTGTTTTCCACACTCCGTGTGCTGGTCCAGATCTAGCAGGTCAGGCGTACAGTAGAAGGCCCCAGAACCTGCCCAGCACAAGGTCCCAGCAAACTGCGATGTCAAAGTTGTTTTTCTGCAAAGATATCAGAGTAGGTGCTATATGAAATCACTGCCAAAAGTCGGATCTACTTTATATTTTGCATAGTATTGTGATTATTTCTGCATTGGCTGTAATTTAGACTATTATTGTTGGCTGTTATTTACAGTTGTATTTTAAAAATCTGAGGATAACCATCGGGAGTTTTGGTGCACTATCTGTAAGTCCATGGGAAGGAGGCCACATGGAAAAGCTGACTTATTGCTCCCTTAACTAAAGGGCTGTTAAATTGCTGGTGATGCACTTTAGTCATGCTAAGATCAGCAGCGTTACCGTCTAGAATCACAGAAGGGAGTTCCTGCCAGGTAGTTTCTTTCCTTTTAAGGGTGTTGGGCTCAGCAGGGTGCGTTGTGGCACTTTGTGGCACTTCTGAATACTGTGAATTCCCCCTTGCCCCGATTGCTTCTAAGAACTAAATGTTTTGCTAAAAGCGACTTTACTGAACTGTTCAGATCTGGCCACACTGAAAAGGATGTAATTTGCGTTGACTAAAAAAAAAAAAAAAGTCAAGAGAGTTTAAGTTCCAGTAATGGGATTGAATATCCCTACCAAAAGCCTACTGAGATCTGTACGCAGCTTCCATTATTAAATGAAAATTGTCAGTGTGGCAGTTTGTGACTAAAAGCAAATCTGCAGGATAACTTTCAGTGTAACGGTCTTTGTATCTGTGACTTCTTGTTCAGTATAACCATGGTGTTTACAACATGCATTTGTCAAGTTCTTAATTCTTTTTAACTGAAATAGTTAGTGGACTTAAAATCACAATGTTACAGTTGATTTTCCTTCCTATAGAAGAATAAGCTATTGCAGTGCAAGCACATTGTGTGCAGCTGTAACTGCCCAGGTTGTGGCTGGGGCTTGGAGGGGTGGGGAGTTTTGGTGCAGAAGGGGAGAATGTTTTATTGTTTGAACTTAAGTCTAAGTCTAAATAAGTAGCAATTTACCAAGAACTGCTCTTCTGACATTTTTTAGGAAGTGCAGACTTGAGGTATGGGTTGAAGAACTAGCTCAAAGCGCTTGGCTACGATACTTACGTTGCAGCGCAGATGAGATACTGATCAGACAGTGCTATTACTTTCCTTTTCTACAGACATGACAGTTAATGTGGAGCCCTAATTCAGAAACCCATTTTTTGGAGGAGCTGAGCATTTACCTGAGATGGGTGTGAATTTGGGTTCTCTGAATAGGTCATTGGTCTCTCATAGCGGGTGACAGTTCTTCTCTCTTACAGTGGTTTTACTATGAAGTGCAATATGAGAGAAGAGGTCCTTGGTAATCTTTAGCAGCCACTGCTGCACATCTGTTAGGAGAAGTGTTGAGCACAGCTGTCTTTTGATGCCAAGACTAGAAAGGTTTATCTGTTTTACTGCCTTTTTTTTTTTTTTTTTTTTTTTTTTTTTTTTTTTTTCTGGGTGACATTGGTTGCTGTTCCTCAGGAACCTGCCGAAGTCTCACTAGCACAAGTGTACCTGTAGGTCAGGTTTCATTTCCTAGATCCCTCAGCTTTTCAGCCAGAACTTTTGGCACCAGTTATCCCCAGAAACAGCAGATTTCTTTGGTGGGTGTTTAAATACAGTAAGGGAACCATGAAGCTCACAACTGTATAGCTCCGTTAAGCACATTATAGTGCTCTGCAGTGTCCAACTGTCCATGTATGTAAACTCTCTGTATTGGCAGCCAGAGGTACACACATTGCATTTACTCCTGAAAGTTTTTCCAATTTAAGTGCCTCTTCTCAGTTACTCTCAGTGGCTCTTGTTTACTGACATGCAGAGCGCATCAGCCTTTCCTGCAGCGCTCTCTCCAAAAATCTCAGCGTCCCTCCTCTGCTGAGATGTATTATCGAGCCAATTTAGCCTAAACAAAGCCACTATATGAATGACCAAGATCATTTGAAGCAGCCCCCCAGAGTGTTTATTTCTTCAGAACTGCGGGTGTTTCCACAAAGACAGCTATGAACTTTCTGCCCGTGTTCCGTATTTATTATGATGCATGACTGTGATGGAAACAATAATGTAGCTTGCCTGAGTCTGCTCCATCCGTCTGTCCAACGTGGATTGTATCTGCTACCGAGAAGCTGTCCTTGCAGAGAAGTGGCTGTTGGACAAATGGAAGTAGAAATGGAGTGGAAACTGGGTGTCTCAAAACCTATCAGGTTTGCTTTTGCCTGCTCACACTCTGCCTGTTCTGAACTTCATCTTCCAGTCCTGGAAGGGAAAAATAAAACACTCTCACTAGAGGCCTTCAGTGAAGGCTGACCATTTTGGAAGATGCCGTGATTCAGCAATTGAAGAAAGAGCCAGGGCACTGGTCTCCATTCTACCTTTGTCTGTAAGACAAGAAAGGAACTCCTTGAGTCCTGTGCCTGCTCTTTGGCCACCTGGACATCAGCAAGTAGCATCACGATCCTTGAAAAGGAGATACTGCAAGGCTGTTCTATCAAGAGCAAGAACGAGACCCACAAATGATACGGGGGTGATAAACTGTGCATTTGGAACAGCTCTGGAAGCACAGATGACCTTTGTACAGCAGCTTTTCTGCTCTGGCAATCTTTCTTCGGTTATCTGTCCCCAACGGCTGGAATTTTCCTTGCTCGTTTGAAAACTAGTGAGACCCTGCTTGTGACTACATGGTAGTGTCTGGCCAGCAGAAAGGTCAGCTGCCACTGGCAGGGTCACACATCCCCTCAGCTGGCTCTCTGCACCTTATTCTGATGAATACAGGCAGCTGTTGTGATTGCACTCCTGTTTTTCTGTGCTGTTTTACCCTGCTAACATGCACTTGCTGCCCACACATCTGTACGGACACCCCACGCCTGCCACGCTGAGCGGGTGCTTCAGGAAGACACAGCCACCGAACTCGGGAATGATCTTCAGAGTCTCCGACTCCTAGAAGACATAACCATCTCTGAGGATCAGCCTGAGAAAATACACGAAGAAGACAGGAACATGTTGTACCTCTGGCAAAGATAAAGATTTGCTGTTCTGGAAAAAGTGGTTTCCTGCTGGATCTCCCCAGCACCCTTCCCTGCAGCCCGTTGTTCCCAGAGATATTTTTCTTGTTTAGAAAAACTCTGCGTCTCAGTATACACCCACGCAGTCACAAGCAGGAGCGCTCGCTAAACAACATATGTGTGTTTGCACTATTTTAAAAAGGCATGTATCACAAAATTGATTACCTGTTCTTGTGCCCTGCCCGTAATGAATTTAATTAAATTGAGCGCATTCTATGATAATGTAGGTTTATTTTTTCATTTGTACTGCGTTTTCGGGGAAAACCTTGAAGCAAAGGCCTGTTACCAGTTAAGCAGCCCGTGATCTCCCTGTGTGCCTGCCTTTCCAGGGAGGGAATAGCCCTCCCATCCCTCCCAGGATGGGTCTGCCTTGCAGCTGGGAGGGGAGGCTGTAGCACCGTGTGTTTGCAAAAGCCAGCAGGAATGGCAGCAGGGGAATGGCTTAGGCTTCATCTCCTGAGACAGCCTGAAAAACTACCTGCCTGGGTTGTTTTTAAGCTGGTTCTACAGTCCCATCGCCACCAACAGCTGTAGCCACTTCAGGTTCCCAGGAGGGGCAACCACCTGGCAGAAACACAAGGTGGGATTCAAATACAGATTGTAGACATCTAAATGTAAATATTTCTACAGTAGAATTATAGAATCATAGAATGGTTGAGGTTGGAAGGGATCTTCTGGAGGTCAAATGGTCCAACCTCCCTGCTCAAGCAGGACCACCTAAAGCAGGTTGCCCGGAACCATGTCCAGACAGCTTTTGAATATTGCCAAGGTAGGAGACTCCACAACCTCTCCGGACAACCTGTGCCAGTGCTTGGTCACCCTCACAGTGAAAAAGTGTTTCTTGATGTTCAGAGGGAACCTTGTGGTTTCAGTGTGTGACAGTTGCCTCTGGTCCTGCCACTGGGCACCACTGAAAAGGGAAAATGGTGGCATTTGCTTCTGGTAGTGCCAGGAGGTGGCTTAGCCCTTCTCCAACTGTTTTTAACGCTGGTTGCTTTGCATGTGGGGTGGAAGCAGCCCTGGGGAAGGCAGGGGGCTCCCTGGGCAGGCAGCTCACTAGAGGGCACCCGCCAGCCGTGCATGGCGTGGAGTGGGATGCTGGCAATTCCCTCCCAGCTCTCATCCCCCTGTGTTCAGCCTGCGCACACCCGACTGTTATAGCATAAACAGCTTGTCCCGAGGGACGGAGTCCCGTGGTTGGGGTTTGTCTTTCCGTATTTGCCTCTTGGTTGACAGTGCTGGTTGGAGACCGGCAGGCTGCAGGTAATTGGGAGGAAGGCAGATGAGCCTGCTCTGCTCTTCTGCCTTGTAAACTAGCCCCACGCACGCCCAGCGGTGATTTATCACTAGCTGCTTGCCAAGGAGGAGATGCTGCTTCATAATGAAGAGCGTCGCGATTGCTTTGTAGGAAAACAATAAAACTCCACCTGTGGTGTCAGAACAGGAGAACCAGAGCCAGTCCCCCCCACGCCGGACACGGGGCTACCTGCTGGCAGGGGACAGAGTTGGTTGTATTTATGGTCCTGCCCAGCTGCCCCTGCTTGTTCCCTGCCTGTGTTTCTCCCAGCGGCTTCAGGCAGGGCTGGTGTCCAGGCTGACCTGTTGGCAGGCGGCTGGGCTGCACCCAGGAGCTATTCCCGTTCTGTCCTGCCGCAGCAGTAAGAGCAGTGATTAGACTTGCTGGTAACCTCTGCCGATCTTCAAGCCTGCAGGGAAGTTTCTGGCTCTGCTGGGGTAACCGTTCCTTGCACCGTGCCAACACCACCAACCAACCTGTCCCAACATGCTCCAAAGCACAGGAGCTGCACAAAGCAGAACACCTGCGTCTCTCCTGTTTGCCAGGGGCTGCGTTGTGCAGGAGAGATTCCCCACCCTCGCTCTGCCCACCCTGGGCGAACAGCAGCTCTCTGCCAGCGCCAGGCAAAACGAATCCTCCCGGCTTTAGCAGAAGAGGTATTGGAGCAAGGTGGAGTTGCTCACCTCTGAATTCAACTTCTGAGAGGGCAGGCTGGCCAGATGCACGCTGAAAGGAGGTGGCTGTTCATCTCGTACAGGAAACAACAGCGTTTCATCTTCCTCGCAGGTGCAACCACAATGTGTTTCTGTGGGGAGGAAACACTATTCTTGGCAGAAAATAAAGGATCCTTTTTGCTGTAGCGTGTTGAGTAGCCAGGGCTAAGTACTCCACCGCTGCTCAGCTTCTGTCCTCTGAAGTCCCTCATTTTTTCCTCATCTTTTATAGGAAAGCGATTTTTGAGGGACAGCATTTGGGGCACTCCCAAACGCCCTTAAGCAGTCACAGGGCTGGGCAGGAGCATCCTCTAAAACCTGTGCTCTTCGGTCTGGTGCTGGGAACCAGCGGCACTTCTCCTTCCTCTGCCTTGGGGTAAGAACAGCAGAATCCGGCCCACGGAAAACAAACAGCCTCACTTCATCCCAACACCTTCCCCAGAATTGTCAGGGACCCAAATGTCACCATCGGGGAAAAGTAAAAGCTCTCTGAAACCCAGTCTTTCTGAGGTGAGCCACACCGCTGCTGTCCCAGCCACCCCCTGAAGGTCTGTCTGGGGTCTCCAACTCTGGTGCTTACTGGGATGAGGGGGCAGGTAGGGTGAAGCCTCGCCAGCAAAGCAGACTCAGCACCGCAGGCGTGAGCTGCCAGTGCATAAACCCGGGGTGATTTTTAGAAAAAAAAGGCATCTTTCTCTGTTAGCAGCTAAAGCCTCATTGATTTGAAGATTGCAATGGCCACACAACTGGAAACTGGCATCGCAGTCCCAGTGGCGGGTCTGAATGGGGATTAGAAGGACCCAGCCCCTGAGACGATGGGGTCTGGGGAAGCAGAGGGAAGCACTGCGGGGGCCGAGCCATCTCCTGCACAAAGGACGGGGGGCTCCTAGATCCGCACATACCTTTTCTTTCCGGAAAGCCAGGGCGGCCTCTCTGCGCTTTGGCCTTGTGGCTCCGTGTGGCGAGGCGGCGGTGCTCTCTCTCACGAGGAGCAGAGCCCCGGTGCCCACTGAGGACTTGCACTTCCCCTGCGCAGCACCGGAGACATCCCCGTACCGCAGCATCCTCCGGTGTAGCCAGCGGTAAATCAGGAAGGATAATTTATCGGAGTGATTTAGTGAGATGCTTTAAATGGCATGTAAATGTTTGCATATTGCTTTGAGCGTGGGAACAGCTTTACAAGTGCTAGCTATTGTTACTTTGCTTTGGAAACCATGTTCTCCTTAAAATCAATATCACAAAGAAGAATGCATGAGCAAGCTAGTTAACTTGCTACAATACTCTTATTACTGCCATTAGCAGAGAGGATTGTAACCTACGCCGACACAGCCCGCGGAGCTCTGGGTGTTACTCTCATTTGGTATAAAGCATTGCTTACTCCGTCGTGAGAGAGCACCCTTACCCCGAGCCTTGCTTGCAAAACTGCGTTTTCTGCTCATACCTAGAAATACAACATGTTGTAGTCAGGCCTTTAGACTATAAAAAAAAAAAAAACAAACCAAACAACCAAATGCACAGAGAATACATTGCTCTGGCTGAAAACACAAGTCCACAAACATTTTGCCGTGGGTCGGGAAGAGGGCAGCGAGCGTGGGCAGAGCAGGCTCTGTCCCTCGCCGTTAGCCCTGCCAAAGGCGCCGGGGTTGCTGACACTTGGCAATCCAGAGTGGGCTTAGCAGTGGAGAAGCTCGGGTACCCTACCCGGCCCCGATTCTGCACGTGCTTTCACGTCCCGCTTGCTCCCCAAGTGCTGGGGTAGGTGCTTTGGGTTTTATCCAGCACGCGTGGGGGGCTCCCGCAGCTGAGCTGTGCCGGGCTCTGCAAGGGGCTTCCCCCCCGGCCTCCGCAGTGCTGAGCTGAACCCCGAGCTGCAAACTCCTATTTCCAAATTTCGGACCTCTGCCCAGCTGCCCCCTCGCAGGAGCCCAGGCACAGCCCTTGGTGGTCCGTGGGTGCCTGCCCCAGCTCCTCTGCCCGCAAGCTGTGCTCGGCTGCCAGGAGGCAGCAGTTCATTCCTGCCTTTGCTGGAAGGGGATATTTTATTTATCTCCTTGGTGACTTTATCTGGATTTAATGTTCCATAGGTACCGCTTTTGTCTGTCTTCTCCCCTACCTTTCCCTTAACCTTGTTTGTATAATCACTATGCCCAAATTAATTATTTACTGTTTTCTCTGTACTGGTGAGCCTCCCAGTTCCCTTCCCCTTTCAATTAAAGATTTACTAGGTGGGCATCAGCACTTCTGCAAGGCCAACAAACCAGCCCCCCTCGTTAGTTTGGGTTTTTTTGGTTTGGTTTGTTTTTTAAGTGCTTTGTTACTATAGTTCAGAAGAGCACACCATAAATTAGATCTAAACCACACCAGCACGCACCGCACCCCCCCGCAGCGCCTGGCTCCATCTGTGGGAGGCTGAGCCCAAAGGCAGCAGGGTGCGAGGAGCAGGACGGGCAAACGCCTGTCTCTAGAGGGGTCTCTGGCTTCCCCCAGGATGCTGGATGGCCTGGGGGGGGTGTGGGGTGGGATGCTGGGGACAACCCCATGGCAGGGACATGGTGATGCTGGACCAGGCACCGCTCCCACCGCAGCTCTACTCTGAGAGACGGAGGATGGTGGTCTGCCAGGCAGAGCCGGTACCCATCCTCAGGCCACGTTGAAAGAGGGCAGCTTCCTGCAAAATAGGCAGAAATGGGGGACTTTCTCATCACTCTCCTGTAATATTTATAATTAACCAACTTTTTAGATCAATATTTCATTGGGAAGGTTGCTGGGGCAATTCATGCTTTGAGCATCTTCCCTCCACGTGAGTGAAGCCCGGGCTATTAGGAATAATGAACTTTTTGCTAGTTACCTTTAGCGAACTAATAAATCTTTAATGCTAGCTGGAAATTTAATAATGGAAATTTAGCCTGTGACCTCAAAACTTACAGAAAAAGGTGAGGGAAGCAGATGGGGCCAAGCAGGAGGAACAAAGTGACAGGCAGGAGCTTGGTGGCACAGCAGGCAAACAAAGCCCAACCCAGGCGGCTTCGGCAGCAGGGACGCCGGAGGGATGCGGCGATGCAGGGGAAGGAGCCGGAGGACCTGCAGCCCCACACACGCGCTGTGCTCAGCACCGCCACGGTCACAGAACTGTTTGGCAGAAAGTGAGAAAACAGCAGGAATTTCCAGGTGAGCGGTTGAGCCGAGGGGTCAAGAGACACCGTCAGCTCCTGGCCCTTCCTCAGCTGCTGGGCATGGCTGCAACACACATGGCTCCTTATTTCCGAGCAGGAGAGAAAGTGCTTTTACCTCCTATTTTTATCCCCCACTACCCTGGGCTTTTTGGGAAGAGCCCAGGCTCAGCATCACCAGCCCACCCCGCCCCAGAGCAGACGGGTTTCCCCCCCTCTTGTCAGCAGCCCAGCGGCTGTCGGGGACCTGCATTATTTATCTGCTCGGTAACATTTACTGGGATCTAGTGTTTAATAACTCTCACTCCAATATATCTTTTCTTAATCCCTTCAGATCTGTCGCTGTGGCAATTTTAAATATTTATCAACGCAGTTTGTGTGTTCACTGTTAAGGTTGCAATTTTCTTGTAATTAAAGATTTACAAGACACTGCTCAAGATTTAGAAAGGATTGGCAAAGATCAAAACTGTTTGGTATTCCTGCTAGAAATCTCCAGCTCTCCAGAGGTTTTCCACAGGACCCCGATACACAGGTGACAGCGCCAACCCCCCCTTTATATTTGGTTATTTTTGCTGTTGCTTTTAGCTGTTTTTACTGGCTCTCATTGCAGAGGTTTTGCCCCGCTCTGTCCCTCCCCACATCTTGCTGACACAGCTGAGCCCCTGCCAAAACCTGATATTCCACGGGGGCTGCTCCAGCTCCGGGCAGAGCCCCCTGCCACGAGCCGCTTCGAGAAGCGCCCTGCGACAGCCCCACCAGTCCCTGCACTCGCTGCCTGCTCCTGCCGCCACCGAACCGGGCTCTGGCTTGTTATTCCCTATTAATATTCATTCCCCACCAGCACGAGCCCTGCCTGCCTTTCCCCCCCCTCACCGCTCTCTTCCCATTTAGCCACATGCAAATCCAAAATCCATTCTTCCCCTTCCCCCACCCAATTCAGATTTAATCCGGTTGCAGGATGACTAGGGAGCAGTGAGGGTACCGGGGGTGCCCCACACATCCCCCTGGGAGTGGTCCCCAGCATAGGAGCGGGGTGTTCTACCCCCTTGCCCTGGGGTGGCCGCAGCTTCCCACACCCTTGCTCACTGTGGGGTCAGACCCCAAACACCCCAAAGTACCACCCGGGTGCACATCAGTTTGTTAATTAATTATTTAAGCTGCCTGGCACAAGCAGACACAGTGGCCAGCAACAAGCACCCATCTCTCACTGGGACCTGCAGCATCCGTGGTCCATTGGCACCACCAGTGTCTCCTGCGATGCATCCCCAATCCTCGCTCCTCCAGAGACACCCCTCCCCGATGCCATGGGGCAAATTCAAGCCGCAGCCTCATCCGCAGCAGCATCCCCTGCAGATGGCTTGGCTGTCGGGAGAGGAGCCGGTGTGTAGAAGGGACGTGGGTTTCCCAAATGCTGCCCAGCAGAGGGAAGGGGAGAGCCAGGAGCAGCCAGCCAGGGCTGCAAAAACAGGCAGAGCAGCTAATTGCAAAGCAGCCCCCAGAAAGGTCGGTGCTTTTCTAGCCTCAGACAGCTCCAAACTGACCTTGTGCCACCCCCCTTGCCCTGCTGCTTTCCATCAGCCTGATTTTAGCCTCAATTGCCCACTTGAACACAGCTGAATCCATTTACTCAGGCTGGCCGGGCTGCTCTAGCAGGGGCCAGGAGCCGCTGCAGCTCCGAAAGGCTGGAAAAGGTGATGGGAAATAAATGAGCTGCAATCATTTCTCCTCTGTGACGCCTGCCTTCGCCTCTTCTTCCCTTCTCTGGTGACTTCTGGCTGGAAAGGCCAAGAAGCACTTGTCTCCTGACCCCACTGTGTGCGTGGAAGGGGAGAAGGGACTGTAAGGTGCTAAGTGGCTCCCTGCCTCAGTTTCCCCACCTGTAGATCAGTGGTAAAGGAGGGAGGGGGAGGAGTGATGAAGGAATGAGAGCCGCTTGCCGTGGAGATTGGCAGGTGGATTTTCCTAAAGGTTTTGAAAGATGCACCTGCTTCATCATAATGGCATCATGCATATGGATGACACCGCTGACATTTCCCAGGGAGGTCGGGTGTTTTAATTTAAATCATTTTTGAGGAAGTGCTGGAGAGAGGAGGAGAGGCCTGCTTTGATTCTCTAACGAACTAATAAATATGTGGCTGTCACACTCCTCCCAGAGCCTGAAAGCCTTTGGTGCAGGCAGGCAGCCCAGCTGCCCAGTGGTGGGCGCTGAGAACGGGGCATCTCCACTGCGGGGCCCTTGGCAGGTACGAGGGCTCTGCGAAAAAAGGACACGACGATGGAGCCACTCCAAAAGTCGGGTTTTATTAGGTGCTGAAAATAGAGCCTGGCACGCAATGTTCTCGGTTGACTTTGTCGAGAGAAGCTCAGTTGCGTATGAGATCCACGATGCTGTTTGCGCTGAGAGAGGGGAGGAGGGGTAGAGGGCAGAAGAAGCAGCAATGAGGACTTTTACGGCTATCCTCAAAGTGAAGGTAATAAAAAACCAAAAAAAAAGGAGAAATTAAACCTGATGAACAGCTAAGGAAGAGTGGTTTATGGGAGAGAAACCAGTGCCAGGGGGTGACAACTGATAGGACCGTCTGGAGGAGCAGCATTTCCCAAACAAGCCTTGATGGATGGAGGGGGAGGACCGGGAGGTGATGGAGGCCACCCCTGCTCGCCTTCCCCCACCCCCAGCAGCCGTGGGCTCTGCTGGTAGCAGCCAGGAGGGTTGTCAGGTGTTGGTGACAGCCTTGAGAAATCTGGGAGCCTCTTCACTAGAGCATCTCTTCGAGAGCCGCATCCCTGCGTGGTGCTCGGAAACGGAGGCTGCTGTCCCCTGCTACCGGTAAAGCTGCTGCAGTGGTTAATTACTTCTGCTGCTTATCAAAACCACAACATCTTGTTTCTAATTTGAGTTGCCCTGGCTCTTGCCATGCCTTTGGGGGGGGAGCAGATTAAAGAGCCCTCTAGTCGAGTGTGTCCTGGGTCAGATGCTACTTTTTCCCTTTCCGAAGCATCTCTGGTTCCTGCCACATCATCGCTCTCTGGGCTGGGAGACGAGACCCCGCAGGGTGAGCCCACCTTGGCACCCGAGGGGCTGCTCCCCCTTGAAGGGAACTTAAGATGCAATTAGATTTTGCTGTGCCTAAAAAGCCCTATTCCCCCTGGCTGGTACCCCAAAATAACCCCCGTGCGCACTAGCAAAGCCTCCCCAGGTGCAGAATCCAGCCTCCAGGCAGAGGACGAGCTCTAAGTCCTGACCACGAGCCCCGTAAAATATTGCAGCTGCTATAATTCACCTGGCAAGGTTCATTTTTGGCCGGATCCCTCCTGATGAGGAGCGTGAGCATCGCTCCCCTGCGTGGGGGGGGTCGGTGCCGTGGGGCAGGCAGCAGCCGGGGCTGGAAGCTGCAAGATGCGGAGGGTGAAACGTGCTGCGGGGCTGGTACGAGGCGCTTGGCTCTCCCCTGCCTCCTCCAGCGAGGGCTTTAATTTGGCCGCTTGCATCGGCTGCGCTCGGCTGTGGCCTCTCTAGGAGGAAGGGTCACCGAGCAGACGGGACCTCATCCCCCTGGATGAGGCTCTGCCCGTGGCTGCTGCAGCTCCACGTGCCCCATCCAGGCTTGGGCACGGGGGACAGGGAATGGTTTATAGAGCATTTCCTCCAGCACAGTGCCCAGCAAAAGCTGGTTGGTGCTTTAATAATAAATAACAACAACAATAAATAGTGGATGAGGCACCGACGGTGCTCTCAGCTGATGTCCTTGGAGGACAGGAGGGGATAGGAGCGGTTCACAGCAAAAAGTTCCTGTTTTGGGGCATTGTGGGGGGTGTGTGTGTGTGATTTGGCCACCCCCTCCCGTGGGGAGCCTGGGCTGGCTGAGTGTCACCCACCCGGGGACACTTGGTGCAAGGGACCCACTGGGCAACGAGTCCTACAGCGGTGGGTGCCTCTCTGAATGCACCGTATAGAGCTTCTCAGGTCACTCCGGTTTCAAAGGAAATCCAATTAATTGGACATATCTTGCATTTTAATCTCTGGTTTGCAGACATTGCTTTTAGATGAGAGCAGACAATTCAGGCAGCGGCTGAGCTGTCACCTCCTGTCCCAGCGTGGCAGCAGCAGCCACGAGAACCGTGATCAAAGAGGCTTTTTCTCTACACCTACAAAATTACAGCCTTTAAGGGGCTCGGTCCTTTCTTTGTTTGGGAACTGATGGTGTTTTTTCCAGGGATTGGGATGGCGGAGGGGACGGGAGATGCCGGTGCTGCCCGGCGCTCAGCCCGTGCATCGCAGGGACGAGCAGCATTAAATCAGGGATGCTTTTACACCAGGGAAATTTCTCAGCAACTATTTCCACGTGTTCCAGCACCAATTTGGCAGAACCACAGGGAATATATTTTGCATTTGAGTTTCCCCACTATACAAAAGGCAGAGGAGAAAGGCTGTTTCACGCCCTGAGTCTGCAGACACCAATGGTTGCACACCTGAGCAGAGCTGGCCAGGCTGGGGCTCCGCAGCCGAATATTCAAAGCGGATCATGACTCTAATTCAGCAAAGTATTTAAGCCTGCACTTAACTTTCAGCTTGTGCTTAGGGCCCCTGGAGATCTCGCTGGGTCCTGAACACATGCTGAAGTGCTTTGGTGAGCGGTGCTGGTGTGCTGAACGGGGACCGGGGAGAGCCATTACCCTCCGAAATAATTACCCAGTGAAGGCGCCGAAGCCGTTTCCTGTGCCTGGCTGAGCGGAGCTTATCCAGCAGGGAACCATCTCGCCTTGGCTGGAAGATGAATGAGAAGTTCAAACAGCTTTTTACTGCGTCAAGGTTTTTCTGGTCCTTTCAAAGCCCCGTGCAGGCAGCGATGGCACTGGCACAACCGGCTGCGCCTGTGGGGACACCACGTGTGCATGGAGATACGACCTCCTGGGGTACCTGCACCCCATCAGCACCCCAGCTCTGGCTGGGATGTTTTTCCTTGGTCTTTCCCATGGAAAGACCCCCAGGTGAGGTGCTGGCCAGGCTCTGGATGCACCCCTGCCCACACCACGGGCTGCACTGGGATCTCTTGGGACCACGTGTGTGTGGGTCAAGGCACATTTTCTTTAGGATTGCAGTCAAACCGACCCCAAAGCCCTCACCTCTACCAAACAGGGATTAGGATCAGGCCAAAGCAAAGGGATGGGCTTGTCCACCTTATCCAGGGAGGGGAGTGTCACCTGCGGCATCAGTGCCCGTCGGG